>JBBIGB010317577.1:0-10364 GCA_037577075.1 Alestopetersius hilgendorfi | reverse complement strand
CTACAGCAATTTAGCCCTGATCATTCATGTCCCAATTTGCCAACCCCTTTAACGGTTAAAAATTAGACCTTTGTTGGGTTACATGAAGAAGTCGATTAACACCTAACTCACCTGTAGTTGTGATTGGTCAGCCTGTCAGAAACACTGTGGTTGGTTAGAGGCTCATTTGCATATTGCAGCCTGTTTTAATATCAGTATTGCAGAGACCGATATCGCTCTTTCTTTTCTATCTGCATTTGGACGCTTCCAGAGCTGAACTGAGGAGGAGGAGGAGGTCAGAAAGGTTGAGGAAGGATCAGGTAAACTGTTATGAAGGTCAGAGATGTTAGCAAATGCTCTTTTACTGACAATGCTAAAAGACAGGAGGAGATTGAGACACAGAGGCAGAATTCACCGCCCCTCTGAATTCATTACAGAACATAATAAATTAACTAATCACTGCTTAGGTGCATGTATTTCTCTCTCTCTCTCTCTCTCTCTCTCTCTCTCTCTCTCTCTCTCTCTCTCTCTCTCTCTTGTTCCATCCCTCCATCTCTCTCTATTTCTCACTTTCTGTCTCTCTCCCTCTGCCCCGCTTCTCTCTCTCTGTCTATTTTGCTCTTTTTTATTTATCTTTCTCAGTCTCTCCCTCCATCCCTCTATCTCTCTCTCTCTCTCTCTCTGTTTAACCTCTCTCGATCTCTTTCTCTCTTGCCCTTCCTATTTAATCTCATTTTCTGTCTCATTCTTTCTGCCGTTCTGTCTCTCTCTATAAATGACAAAAGTACTGATGACATTTTTTCTGAACAATAAACTTGGGGAAAAACAGCCTCAACTATGTTGTTGCGAGTAATGATTGGGGTTAATTGTATGCAAATCCTCCCTCAAAATGAGTTTAATCATTACCATTACAGCTGTCTGGATGATAAATGCCCTTATAAAGTGTGTGTATTCATATCTTACAGCTTGTGTGTCAGTCTGACCCTCCCTGACCCCAGCGACAGTGATGGTGGGTCAGCAGGCACAGTTCTGTCATGCATTCTCCGCCAAAATGATCAATTAATTTACAGCACAGAGGTGAGGCTGGAAAACAGACCCTCGGCGTGGCCTGCAACCCTGATTAATAACAAGCCGCATCCACATCCATGAAGTGAGAACAAATACACCAACACATTTCCCTAAAAAAGAAGTGAGGAAGAATTAATCATTTAAAGCAGTAAATTAACACCGTCAACCCTAATCTGCATCTCTAATACGATCAAGAAGATTTCACTGCTCAGAACATTCTTCTTTAATCAGAAATCAATCGTTTTCTTATTTAGAGATCATTTAAGCTCATATATGACTTAGTCATACTCTGAATTTAACTGTGTTTATAAAGCATATATAAAGCAAATATAAAGCAATTAAAAAAATCTTTTCTTTTTGTTGGAACAGCCTGACAAGAGGCTGATACAGTAATTGAGTAATAGGTGTGGACTAATTTTTCTGCATCATGGAGAGGAAATGAAGGAAAAGCTCATTTTTTATGAAGGAAAGCTTATTTTGTACTTTTATGTGTGTTGAATGAAAGATCAGGATCCACAGTAACACCAAGATTTATTAAAGTTAATGTTGGAGAGGCTGAGGAACCAGCAAGATCAAGCATTAGACCTGACAGTTTGTTTCTAGCAGCTTTCGGACCTATTAGAAGGACCTCAGTTTTATCTGTGTTGAGTAAGAGAAAGTTATGCGGCATCCAGTCTTTTATATATTTAATGCAGTCCCATCTGGGTTTCTCGTCTGGGTTGGCAGAGATATAGAGTTGCGTTTGTATTTCTGCCAACTATGATGATTCTGGAAAATCATCCCTTATGGCAGCATGTACAAAGTAAATAAAAGAGGTCCTAATTCAGAACCCTGTGGGACACCATATTTTACTTTGGTGGATGCTGAGGATTCCCTGTTAACACTTACAAACTGATAGCGTTCAGTCAGGTATGATCGAAACCAGGATACGGCAGGTCATGTTGCTCTGACAAGGCATGGTTTTCTAATCTGTTTAGTAAAACAGAATGACCAATGATGTCAAGTGCCGCATTAACATGGTGCTCTCAATTCGAAACCATTAGCTGAGGTCCACAGCCCTGTGTAGCTCCAGCAGTGCTATTGACAATGCATTAAGCATCTGCTTTCCAGGTGCGGCTCTCTGAAGCTAAAAACGCTGCAGCTATTGTTAGCACTTTAGCAAGTCATTTGTTCAAAATCAAATGCGCTTGTTTTTCATCCCTCAAACCAAACCTGATCAATTAGTTAATTGGATGTTTGTTGTCTGAAATTTGCCTCATTATGTTTATAGCTAATGTGGCTAACAAGTAATGGAAGCTAACAGTGCAGGCCAGCCATTTTCATACATATATGCATACACTTATTTACCTCATACACTGCTCAAACATGGAAGGAACACTTTGAAAACACATCAGATCTCAATAGCGTAAAAAATCATGCTAGATTTATAGCCTGACCTGGTCAGGGTATTGAGTTAGGAACAAAAGGATACCACATTGGTTCATGGAAATGAAAATGATCAACCTATACAGAAGGCTAAATTCAATGACACCCTGAAAATCTAAGTATTCTAAATCCATTCTGCTGAAGTTCCATTGCAGCAACTCAAAATGGTAATATAATAATACATTTGATTTGAAAAGTGTCTTTCAGAGCACTCCAGGACACAACAAAATAATAAAAGAACCAGCATAAAAAATGACAGTTTACAGAATCTACATAACAATCCAAAATAAAATCCAGAGTGGAGAAATTTATGTTGAGTAAGCCATTTTGAACAGGTGAGTTTTGAGTCTAGATTGAAAGAGAGGAAAAGTGATGTTTCTTATGTCAGGAGGCAGAGAATTCCAGCTCAGAGGATCTGAGCAACTGAAAGCCCTGCTCCCCATGGGGAGGAGGGACAGTAGTACTTAGTAGTTTGTATGGCCCCCACAGGTGAGGGCATGCTCCTAATGAGATGACAGATGTTGTCCTGGGGGTTTTCCTGCCAGATGTGGATCAGGGCATCACTGAACTCCTGGACAGTCTGAGGTGCAATCAGGCAGTGTGAGATGGACTGAAACATAATGTCCCAGAGGAACTGCCTGCATACGCTCTCCCCATGGGGCCGGGCATCCAGGAGGAACCCGGGATCCACTGCACCAGTGTAGGGTCTGAGAATGGCTTTCATCCAGATACCTAAAGTGCAGTCAGGGTGCAGTCGTCAAATCTGTAGAGGGTTCTGCATCGCTCTATTAAAATGCCTCTCCACACCATCACTGACCCACCACCAATCTGGGCATGCTGAACAGCTTCTCCAGACCCTTTCTCTCATCTGTGAAAAGAACAGGGAGACAGTGGGGCAGTTGCCAATTCTGGTGTTCTATGGAAAATGCCAGTTAAGCTCCACGGTGCCAGGCATTGACCACAGGGCCCACAAGAAGACATCAGGCCAATAGGCCACCCTCATTAAGTCCCATCTTGTTCCTTCTAGCACAAAGAAGCAGATGCTGCTCCTGCTAATGGGTTAAGGACCTAGAGTAACTGCCTGTCTCCTGGAATCACCTCCATGTTCTTGAGAATGTGCTCAGAGCACATCTTCTGACAATGTCATGTATAGAGTTAAAGCGGCATTTGGCTGAAGCCCTTATCCAGTGCTACTTAATGATGTGCTATCTTGGAGGAGTTGGACAACCTGTGCAACCTCTGTGGGGTCCAGGTATTGCTTAATGATCCTCACCAAATGCAAAACTAGTGAAAAAACAGTCAGAAAAAATGAAGAGGGAAAATAGTCAGTGGCCTCTACCAGTAAAAGGGGTAATCTTGTTGTTGCCCCTCTAGTGCATTTACACCAAAGTAGCTGAAAGTGATTAACAACCCCCTTTGCTACTTCACTGACAGATCAATATCCCAGTAGTTTAATAGATTTAATGCTATTCTCTAATTTAAAAGCATTCCTTTAATTTCTTGAGCAATTAAAAACACACAGTATTCTTTGCTAACATTTTTTTTACAGTATGAGTCTTTATTAGCCAGAAAATGTCCTTTTTTATTCATTGTTTCTTACCTACAAAAAACATAAAATCTAATTATAATGTGGATGAAGTGTTAGATATTTAACGTGCTATTAACTGATGACTAGTGCATTTAAATAACAGTCTAGAATTTGACTCACAACCAGTAAATAGAATGTTCGACATGCCTATTCTTTCATCCTCTAAAGGAAACTTGTTTTATTTGTCATTTTTATTCACTCCTTTCTAGTGATTAGCAGCAATTAAAAACTGCAGTTTATCAAAATAAATGTGGTAAAAGCTTAAAGGTGTCCAGTAGCTTGTCTTTTCTGACACTCACTCCTGTCTATAAACATGGAAAAATCAAGGCAGATTAATAAACAATAATCTTTTATCCAACAGAAAAATGGAACCAGAGGAGAAACAATAAAATCCATAAACAAAATAACCCCTAAAATCACAACCTCTCTTTGAGTGAAGGTATGTCCAAAATAAAAGCCCCGCCCCCTTTCCCACCACAGCTCCCTGATTGGCTGGCCTGGTTCTGACCTCTGACAGCAAACGATTGACCATGCATTCGCCTATTCCATAAACTGACCTATTTTTGCATTAATCAGAAACCATGCTGAAATAATGACACCTTTTGTGCCATATTTGTACCTGCGGAGGCTGCGAGCTGCAATCAGGCGCCATTCTCCTCCACGACCTGTGGCCTGATCTGTTGGGCCAGAGACTGCAGGAGGCGTCAAGCTGCTCATTACACCACTCCCTAATTACACCTCTGCTGAAATGCTCAGGTCACGGAAAGCATGAGCCCGCGCGGCCAGAACCCTTTCAGAGTGATCACTGCAATCCTGTGATCAGTATAGAACCCGAGCAAACTCAGTGCTGACACAACGGCTGCAATTACACAACTCAAACCTAAGCGGGACACGTAGGAGTGGCTGGACTGCTCGGTTCTGCTTACTGACAGTAGGCCGCAGTTTTTGTTTGTGTTTGTTTTTGCAGAGCTGTGGGTGGAAGAAAATTACACCTGAAACAACAGACAGATTTCCAACAACCTTCCCCCTTATGTTCCCCTGTGCAAACTTGTAGAACTCTTTGGATGGGGTGCAGAAATAGGGAAAGACCCTCTAACCTCCACTTTCACACACCTCTTCCACCCACCCCCACATCCCCACATCCCCATACTTATATACACCTCTATCTATTACCCATACACATACTCATCCATTTCCACATGCTAAGCACACCCTTCACAAAACCCCCTCTTACAAAAACCCCTTTGGCCCACACCCATGCTCACAACCGCCCCCCACACACACACACTCACGTGGTTTTTTGCTCTATGTGTTTTTTCGGCTTGTTATTTTCTATTACCAATACTAATATATTTATTTATTTTGACTTTTATTTTAATTTATTTTGAAGTATGCCATTTTTAAAAGTTCCATACACCAAAAAAATTTTTTTAAGGTCTCTGATTCTACACAATTTATGCCTATTTTTACCATTTCAAGATGCACTTTCTATATTTATACAGTTATATTTTATATGGAAATGTAACTGAATTTACGTTCATATTTGTTACAAAGTAAGTAAATTATATTTTTCTTGATAAATTAGCTCTAAAATGCTATATTATATATATATATTTATATATATATATATATATGTGTGTGTGTGTGTGTGTGTGTGTATAGCCAAAAGCAAAAAACGTGGAGGATATTTGCAGTTCCCACGTCATTGTGGGGATTTCCGCGTACCATTATCAGTTCAGTTCTCAGAAAAAATCTGCATTAGACTGAATTCGTGACTAATCCGCAGAAATGTGAGGGGTTACTGTACGGTATTTGGTCATGTTTTAACTGTGCTGCACTTCTGACACGCTGGTGCCTCGTTCAGGTGGGTTAAACAAACACCAAACTCTCCACAGGTTCAGATCCATTCCAGAAAACATGAGAAGCATCCATGGGAAACAGATACTTAGAGCTACTAGGTAGTGTTTGATAATCACACCCCTCACTAGGGGGTCACTATGTGGTTCCCAGGGGTTAGGGTTAGGCGGTCCTACTGTTATCCTGACCTGGAACAGTAAAGAATCCATTGTCATTAGCATCAGCTGCAGGTGTTTGCAAATACACTCTTGAGTACATTTAAGTGTTGTGACCAGTCTTAATACTTTGGTACTGGACCAATGACTGGTTTAGTATCTGCAGATATGAGACTATCTGGCTGCTCACTGGTGAAGAATTTGTAAGTGCGCTTGAGTCCGGGGCATTAAGAGCAATATAAGTGCAGGCCAGTAGACAGAGGGGGAGGGTGTGCAGTACTAAATCATACAGAAATGATAAAGAACACAAAGATAGATGACACAAGGCATATTTTTGGTCGTCTCATGAAAACTGAAGAATGAAAATCGATTCTGAAAAGTATCTGAGGAATCAGCCTGACATCAAGGGGAAGACCAGAGATTTTGCATCAAAGCCCTGATGCTTGTACGGAACTATTAATTCTCAGGGTTATTCACCACATAAGGCCTGATAGATGATCATCAGCACTTTAAAACCAGCTCTAAAAGGCACTGGCAGGCCAATTTTGCTTTGTTTATAAACTCACACAGACAGTTTTGCTGCATGTTAACTGCAAAAAAAAGCACATTGTACTTCAGCAAGTGTTTCTCCGCGGTTTGCAGCCGAACAGCGTTAGCTTTACAGAGGTATTTCATCACCAGTTCCCGTCGTTCTGTTTATTTGGCTGCTTTGTGAATTATTTCGCGCTGAGAGGGAGGCTGGGAGAACTCGTTAGCACTGACGTCGAAAGCAAGAGGTGCTGTGGAAAAAGACCCAGCAGGGACTGGACAGCCTCTAATTAGGGGGCCGTGTTTCGAATCATGCAAGCCAGCAGGGCTTCGCATCATACATCCATCTCAGCTTGCAGGCTCTCCTCTCCTGTCACACCATCAGGTGTGTCACACGAATACAAGCAACTCTAAGAAGTCAAATGAGGGTTCTCTAACACTGGGGTATGGGGGGTGGCACTATTCTGTTAAAGTCAGTTGCTGTGGCTAAAACAGAAGGGGGTGGGTTTGGTGGTGCTGGTGGTAAAAGTGGCTCCTTATAGTCAGGCATGAATGCACCACAGCACAGCACACAGTGTGAACAATGTGAAATTCTTTCTCTGCATGTAACCCCTTCATCAAGTGAAGCAGGGGGCTGCCACTAACGAGGGGCACCCAGGGAGCAGTGTGGGGGGATGGCACCTTCCTCAGGGGTACCTCAATGATGATACTAGCTGTATTGGGGTTCGAGCCCACAACCTTCTGATTGCAGGGGCAATGCCCTAACCACTAGGCCACCAGCTGCCATGGTGTTGGTGTAGGTTGGTGTTGGTGTTGGTGGTGTCAAGCTGAAATTCAAGATTCTTTATTTGTTACATACACAGTGATACAAAGTACAACTCGCTGTAAAATGTATCCTGAACTGCTCCTTGTATGATTGTTCAAAAATTATAAAATAGTGCAATTTTATAATGTATAAGTATAAAACACATTTGAAATTTAGAAACCTACATTTAACCCCAACAAAATAAAAGCACAAATCTGAAGAAGTAAAGTAACATAAACACTCATTTTAAAGTTATAATTTTAAAGCTATGTAGCAATCTGACATATGTACAATGTGCAAGTGGGATGTTAAAGTGCATTGTGCCACAGGGCCATGCAGAGATAAAGTTAAAAAGTTAAAAAGGGGCACATAGAACCAGGCACTCATATGTACACAGCTGCCGAGGACATAAATGGTGTTTGTGGTGGTAATGGTTGTGATGATGGTGGTGTTGGTAGTGGGTTTGTAAAGGTGGTGGTTGTGGTGGTGTTGGTTTTGTTGGTTGTGATGATGGTGGTGTTGGTAGTGGAGTAGTAAAGGTGGTGTTGGTTGTGTTGGTTTTGTTGGTTGTGATGATGGTGGTGTTGGTAGTGGGGTTGTAATGGTGGTGGTTGTGGTGGTGTTGGTTGTGTTGGTAGTGATGATGGTGGTGTTGGTTGTGTTGGTTTTGTTGGTTGTGATGATGGTGGTGTTGGTAGTGGGGTTGTAAAGGTGGTGGTTGTGGTGGTGTTGGTTGTGATGATGGTGGTGTTGGTTTTGTTGGTAGTGATGATGGTGGTGTTGGTAGTGGGGTTGTAAAGGTGGTGGTTGTGGTGGTGTTGGTTGTGTTGGTTGTGATGATGGTAGTGTTGGTAGTGGGGTTGTAATGGTGGTGGTTGTGGTGGTGTTGGTTGAGTTGGTAGAGATGATGGTGGTGTTGGAGTTGATTCATGTCTTGCTTCCTTGCTGAGGAATTAGCAGGTGCTGCAGATGAGCTGCTGCTTGTTTGTCAGAAAGTGGCAGATGTGTCTTCCGTCTTTGTCTGACACGTCAGTCACATCAGCTGATGAAGTTCTCCATGACCGACTCAAGAACAGGACGGTTGTTGTATGACAGTGTGAAGACTTGGCATTGACAGAATAAACGCGTGTAAAATCTCAGAATAATCCATCGATGGAAACGCTTTTCTCCACTGAAACCCATCACTCCTCAACCCAGGACACTTCTGACGTCTCACAGTTCTATTTTTCCGCTCTGCATCATTACACACATACACACAGACAGTGTAAACTCACAACTCCTCACTGATGACGTTGCCGCCCTCAGTTGTCAGGCTGTGGTTAGCCACCTGGCCTAGAACTTGTTCAGCACGTTGGCGAATGCAGAGACATGCATCATCGCGATATCCTTGGCTTTGTAGTCCATGATGATTCGCAGTCCATGCCACATGCTCCGTGTGTTGTCCTGGGGGAAGTGAGAATCCACACACTTCCGATACCAACGCTTGGCATTTCTGTAAAGAGCTGTTTACTGTGTTCACTGTGGCTCAGATCGATCTGTCCACCCACGGTTTCTGTTGGTGGTGATGTGGTGGTGTTGCTGATGGTGGTGTTGGTTGGGGAGATGGTGGTGTTGGTGATGGCGTTGGTGTTGATTGGGGTAGTGGTTGTGGTGTTGGTAGTGATGATAGTGATGTGTTGGTGCTGGTGGTGTTGGTAGTGGAATTGTAATGGTGATGGTTGCGATGGTGGTGTTGGTGGTGGAGATGGTATTGGTTTTGTTGGTTGTGGAGATGGTGGTGTTGTTTGTGGTGGTGGGTATGGCTGTGGTGATGGTGGTGTTGGTAGTGGAGTAGTAATAGTGGTGGTGGTGGTGGTGATGATGGTGGTGTTGGAGTTGATTCATGTGTTGCTTCCTTGCTGCAGATTTAACAGGTGCTGCAGATGAGCTGCTGCTTGTTTGTCAGAAAGTGCCAGATGTGTTTTCTGTCTTTGTTTGCGAGATGTCAGTCACATCAGCTGATGAAGTTCTCCATGACCTCCTCAGTGCTGAGGAGGCAGGAGGATGTTCAGCCGTGTGGATTCAGGAATGGGGCGGTTGTTGTATGACAGTTTGAAGGCACTGACAGAATAAACGTGTGTAAAATCCAAGAAAAATCCATTGATGGAAACATTTTTCTCCACTGAATTCCATCGCTCCTCAACCCAGGACACTTCCACCATCTTGCTGTTCTGGTTTTTCTGCTCTGCATCCATCACACACATACCCACAGACAGTGTAAACTCACAACTGGGGAGTGTAAAGTCACAAGTGACTAACACCCTAAAACACTTGCTAATTAGATATGTTGAATAAAGGGCCCAAATGTACAATTTTCCAGCCTCTCTTTATCTCTTAGTATTAAACAGGCTGTTTCTCTCACTTGACCTTTAAGACGTATGTAAATGAGTTCTGTTCTGTTCTGAATTGACATAAACAGCAGAGATGTGTAAATCTGTCGTTTCTTGAACATCACAGAAGTGAAAAACAGTCTGGAGAGTGAAGGGTATGTTTAGGAACTTTGGCAGCGTTCACCGACAAGTTCCAAATGAGCGTCCAGCAAATGGGTTTGGACACTGTTCTTTCCAAAAATAGCTGGAGAGGACGTGGTGAATGTGTGCTGCTGTGATGAAAGTAAGGGAGGTTATTTCGATGAAACTTTTACATAAACTTTCGTATCCATTAAACTGTACTTGCAGTTTATTGTTACCCTTCAAAAACCAGTCAGTCACATGTAAGTATTTCTGATGTTTTCATGTCATACGATTTAAAAAAAAAAAAGAAGAAGGCTCAAACTTTTTGCCTGTGCTTTTTACACACACACACACACACACATACACACAATACAGAGTGATGCTTCTATGCAGCTGAGCATCATGGTCTGCATCTTACAGGTCTTCATTGTGTTCTCCAGCATGGTTCCAATGACATTTTTGGACAG
>JBBIGB010317514.1:0-10367 GCA_037577075.1 Alestopetersius hilgendorfi | reverse complement strand
TGACCTCAAGTCAATCTGTTTTCTGTCAATCTTCCAGCTACACACAAAAGGGCTCTCGGGAATCTCCTGCAAAAAGCAGTTTTCGTTCAGTATGGAAGTGGTTCACTATCAAGTGAACTCTACAACACAGTTTCTGAGCTGAGTCAGGTGTTGAGACAGTGAATAATGCAGTGAACAGTGCAGTAAAAGAGACCCCTAGGACTAGGGCTGAGAACCACAAGAAGCCTTTCAGAAAGCATTCAAGAGAGTTATTTGAAGAAGCATTCACTGGAACATTTAGAGAACCAAAAGTATGTGCGTCTGACTCTGCCTCTCGCTCTTAGTATCAGTGTTTTGTTATTTGTCAGTCAGTCTGTAACCACGTCTCTGCCAGCTCATTCCATCTGTCTCCCTAATTGTCATTCCTTAAACCAGTTTAGTCCCTTCACCCTCTCCAGCTCCTCTTCTGCTCTTCTCCCAGCCAGCCGTGTCCACTCCACACTGGCCCTCTCTTCACACTGTCTCTCTTTTAGCACTTTCCCTGCACTTCTGACAGGTGCCATTATCCCCCAACCTCTCTCGCTCTCTCTCTCCCAGCAGGAAGTAGCCTTTTGGGAATCTCATCCCTGTCCTTCACCAATGCATTCACCCTCCCAGACAAAGAGCCTGGGAATACAGGCGGAGATCGGCAGGGAATTGGCTATTGGTTCCGGCTGGTAAAAATGTGCGGTTCTTGAATTTCTTTTTTTCGGGAAACCTTTTGTCTTCTTGGCTATGTGAGTGGAGGTTTGAGGACATATTCAGCCAGTCCTTTAGTGGCCCTCATTCAACGCAATTTAAAATCTTGGGGGGCAGAAGTGGTGTGGTCAGGGAGCCTGCTGGGAAGAGCAGAGAGTGTCACTCAAGAGTGAGAAAAGAAACGAACAGGCCAGACGGAAGACTGAGAAAGAGAGAAGTATTTTGATGCTGACAGGGCAACTGCAGTCTAGGTTACAGTTTAGAGTTACAGGACTAAATAAGATGTGATTCATAGAGAAAAAGAAAGCATTGTGAACTGCCAGCAGTTCAACTTTTCAAACCGAGTAATTTCCTTCTCCCTGCTATGAAATATGATTCTACGTTGTCATGTACACAAAGTTTGAAGTACGATAAACATGAGATCAGTGAAATACGATTCTTCACTGTCATATAAACAAAATATGAGAGTAATGTCTTCAGCATAAACTACAATCTTCCAGTACATGGTAGGTGGGTAAAATGCATCAGTCTAAAGGTGGCAATTCAGAATTCGTTTTAGAATGTTATAGTTATAATAATAGCAAACTTTGTGCTCACTTTTTGGCCAAAACAAAAATCCCAGGCTAAAACATAAATATCCAGTGGACAAGTGTGTGGTGTTGCTTATATTCCACCAATGTGTCAGTTATCCCTCTCCAGTTACATTTATTAAAAAAACAACAAAACAAGAACAAAAATGATTCTGTGTCAGAATAATGAAACCAAACTGAATGCACAAAGCACCGAACAGCAGGGTGAGTCATTTACACCCCAGCTCGAGGCCTTTACGGACAAGTGATAACATGAGAAGCCTCTTAACCTCACACATTTGGACACGGTCAAGCAGTCAGCATGTGTAGGGGTTCTGACCTCCCCGCCCACTGCTGAATCACCTGAGAACAGGCCAGAGTGTAGAAGCACATGGAAGAGGGTTAACGCTCTCCTGGTATGGGTTGATGCCTGATAGACTTATGTAAAACCTGCCCTGCAGCCATTAGAAAAAACAGCTGACCTCCTTTTAGAGAACATCACATGTTAAAAGTCACACAAAAAGAAACACAGGATGTGAAATGACTACACCGCAACATGTGAGACGCTAAACTTCACCAGCAATGACAATCTGATCTCTTTGAACATGCTTTGTGAATTTACCTATGGAACCAATACACCAATACACTAAAATACGCAGGTTTTATGTTTGGTGTCTAAGGTTTGCTTCTTTCGTTTTGCAGAAGAATTATTACTTTTAGTCACATCAATCTCGCAGCTTAAGTACAAAACGAAGGAAGATGCCTAGCACATCTAGGCTGATCACCTCTGTTTAGGATATGCAACTGATGGGAATTAGATTTTCAGATGCAGAATTAGATTCAGTTCAAGGGTGAATTCCAACCAGAACAACAAATCTCAACCCTTCAGGTCCAAAAAGGTGCGAGTTGTTCCCGAGGTATTTATCGTGTGGTATCTGACATCTTTTGATACTGTATATGATATTGTCTGCGGCTGGATAAAAACACTGAGAAGGATTAAAGCGAGAAAATGTCTATATATCCAGGAGAACATTTATTCCAGGAGAAAATATCTATCATTTAAGAAAATATCCCAATTATATTTGTGAATTTTGTGAGTAGTTACACCCCTACACAGTACAAAGTTCTATTTATTCATTGTAGCATACCAACAACATGTGAACGCAGCTTATTTTCATAGGGACTGAGTGGTATGTGAACATTACAGTACACAAAACACACTTCAGTCCTCAGTGGCATTTCAAGCAGTGCTGTTTAAAGACGCTGCAGAGACGAATAACAGGTGGACAGTCACACTTCAATAGAGGCATCTGAAATAAACTGTCGTGCATCAGTCACGCTCGGCAAACATTTCAGATTGAAAAAGCAAAAAACAGCTATATGTTCTTAACAGAAACACCCTGAAGGAGAGCTTTAACTGACCAAAAGCAGACATAGAGAGATGGAGAGAAGAGAGAGAGAGAGAGAGAGATGGAACATCTATAAAAAATAAACAATGAAAGAGAAAGACTAAACTGAAAGAGAAGGAAAAATATATCAGCACCACACATTGCTTGCAGCTCTGTTAGATGACTGTACAATTTTGTTACAGAACATTCAACACTAAACAGGTTTAGCAGGATGACATTACATGCTATCTTAAATAAGCAAACACAGAATGACAACCAGTGTTTGAAAAGGGTGATTTTACTCTGTTTAACCTTTGCTCTATCTAACTACTAACTAAAACAATAAAAATGAGTCTCATGATCATAGGCTGTTTTATGAAACATCACATGAGATGCAGGTGTGCTATCACAGGGCCTCCAAAATGAAAACACACTCCCCGAGGGGTATGAGGACACAGGAGGCTTTGTACGAGTGCTACAAATGGGCGCACAAACACGCACGCACGCACACACACACACACGCACTACAAACTCAACTACATCTGTGTCATCTGCTGCTGTTTTAAGACTTATAAGTGAGGTCAGTGCCTCCCGTTTTTCCTCTTCCCCAGTCTCTCTTTTTCACTCTCAGGCTCTCTTGTTTACATGAACACACACACACACACACACACACACACACACACACACCCCAGCTTCCCCAGTCCTAATTTTCGTGGTGCATCTCTCTGATTGAACTTGGTGCCCGTTCCTCACCTTTCCAGACAGCACCAGACAGCCAAATATGCTCTCTATCCCGTCCCACAGTGAAGCACACACAAAATAAATGACAAGGGCAAACACAGGCAGACACTCAGAGAAGAGAGAGGGGTATATAGAAAGGCGTGAGAGGCAAAAGGGAAGACAGAAGGAGTGAGAGGGATAGAGAGAGAGCACAGGGGCAGGTGGGTAAAGACATTAATCTGTATCTAATTGTCTACCACTGCTTCCTGCGTGACAAAAAGAAAAGATCAGCTTACACTCAGTGTGTAACATCACACAAATGAAGTCAGAATGGTTGAGGTGTTTGATTCAGCGCTAAAGGCTAAATGCTCACACAAAGCATAAAGGCACGCAAACCTCCAGCTGTATAAAAGGACTTAAGTTACACACCATAACAAACCCTGTCAAAGAGAAAAAGTACAAAGGTGGTGACTCAAGTGCTTCCATTTGGAACATCAGAACTAACTATAATGGTGATGAGGATGAGGATGATGAGGATGATATTGAGGACGATAATGACTATTTCATAATAATTTTATAATTTCTTACATTTATTTAGCACTTTTGTCTCAATATAGGAATAGCAACACTATGATCTGCCCCTCACTGATCAGTCTGGTCTTAGGGACCACCAGCAGACCATTACTGGAGCTCAGAGAGAAAAAGCTTTGAAAATGAGTAGAAGTGCCTATTTCTCAGTGAGACGTGCAGCCTGTGTAGCTGAGTGTGGAGTGTGATATGTGAGAATGCTTATGTTCAATAACATTCTATAATAGATTAGGGTAAATATTCATAAAGCAATATACAGTAGATAAACCCTTGATGATAACAACTCGATGCCATTATGACTGTCTGACATGTCTGAACGTACTACGAGACATGTGGCACTGTGTGTCAAACTGATGCTGCATATTCAGTGTGATTTTATGGCAAAACCCACCAACACTCGAACAGAGAAAACCCCCTTCATACAGAAGCCCTAAGATGACATTCTGTGTATGTCCCTGTACCACACTAATAATCTAACTGAACTGAATCCTGGTGAAATGTGAGATTTCCTAAAAGTAATAATCATGTTGTCGTCTTCCTCTCCTCGTTATATTTAGTCTGTAATTGGTACCGATTACAGCGTCTGTGCGCTACTACTAAGAGATTCAGTGTAGCCGGTCAAAATCACATTGCGTGTCATTGTGCATTGTAAATGACATTAGCATGTTGCGATCCTTCAGACAGCCACAGACGGTCTTTGTCTTGTTCTCAGATGAAGGGCTGATGCCCGGCTGTGTACATCCTCCTCAGAACAAAACCTCTTTCACATATTAATTTCTCTGACACTCAGACACAGTCGCAGAATGAGTCTGGTGTTGTGTCTGAATTTGTCCCGGTTGTAAAGAGACACTGTGAGTGCTCTGTTTTCTACTTCGCTCATCAAAGCAGCCCAAAGCAGTGTATGGAAAATGACATATGGGGAGAGAGAGAGACTTAGACAGGGAGAGAGAGAGGGAGAAAGAAAGAAAGAAAAAAAAGAAAGAAAGAAACAATGATAGAGAAGGAAGCATTACCTTTCACTTTGTTAAATATTTAAGTATAATGAGGTGGAAAATTGTGTGCCCTGTCTGTGTTTGCATCCCTCCCAACCTCTCTCTCTCTCTCTGTCTCTGTCTCTCTCTCTCTCACTCAGGCCAGATGGAGAGGGGTCTGGTGCTGACAGCACAGCAGAGGGCAGGATGCAGACAGGAGGAAGGGCAGCTGCTGGGTGTAGGAGAAAGAAACAAGGATAATGACAGAAAACAGACGGAAGGGACAGTGGAGCACTCTTCTAGTAATGAAAATGTCTTTGTTGTCATTAAAAGTACTCTTATTGCACTGCGTGTTTATACCCATTGGTCAGATTCTTTTTAAAAAGTTGTCCACAGAAAAGCCTTTACTGGAATAAAGGTTAATGTGTTTTGTGCTTTCATGTATTAAAGCTGGATGTTTTTATTTTGTAGGAGAGGCTCACGGTCATTCACTCTTTTTTGGACCCCTTTCTATAGAACGCCTCCTTTAGACAAGCACTGCACCCTTCGGTGGCGCTCTCTGCTCTGATTTGAGAGGACGACTGGTCACTCATCGCTTTTCCTACAAAAGGAGAAAGTGAGAGACTCCTCTTTACTAAACTGACTCCACTGTGGTGGGTGGAGTTGTCCCATCATAGAGGGGAGATTTACAACAATGTGAATAAACCATGAGTAACACTAAAACACACACACACACACACACACACACACACACACAAAACAAAAACATCAGAGTTCCCTGTGGGCCTGATGACCCATCATTAGGCAAAGGATGTCAGATGGAGTCATGTACACCTTCATACACGCACACACGCACACACACACACCCACACCACATTCAAATCATTCAGACACAGGAGTGGTTCAAATAAAAACAAAACTACATACCGAATATTCAAACAAAGGGTGGAGAATCCAAGCACACATGTCTGTTGTCTTCATCTATGTTTTTCATGTCCATTGTTATACATTCTTCTAGTGACGTGTGAACGGACAGGTATGGGTGTGTTACAAAAAAGAGACAAGTGGTAAATGATGCTCTGTATGCATGATGACGCTCTGCATGTGGACATGTGTGTGTACATGTGAAGGTGCTGCTGATTAAGATCACACTCTTTTGTTCTCTCTTCACATCATACATTCCAGAAATGCTCACTTCTGTTAAATATCCTCAAGAAATGTCAAATGAAATATAATGGAAAATGCAAAATAACATTAGCATTTTAGTCTTCACAATTTCATCTCTCTCTCTCACAGACAAAAACACACACACAGACACAGACACAGACACACACACACACGCACACAGACACAGACACGCACACAGACACAGACACAGACACAGACACACACACACACACACACACACACACACACACACACACACACACACACAGTCACTGTCATACAGAAACCTCCTAATTCTGTGTTCTACACTGTCGGAAGATGCCAGCTGCCTTTTACGTTGTGCGGACATTTCATGACGAACGGACCGACAGATGGCCCAAAATTACATTTGTCAAATCAAATCTTACATAATTTCTGGTGTTTTATAAATGTCCCAATTTGGAGCTAGTTATTTTTTTATGACAGAAACAATTTAAAATATGAGCACATTAATGGGGCATGCATTATTTCTATTACATATTTACACATTCCATGCCTACATAAATATGTACTATATCCAGAACATGAATATGCATGTGTGCGTTTGCATACATACATGTTTATAATACTCCAGTACTTTACTTCACATTACTCACACTGCTGCTGTACTTTACAGTGCTCATGCAATTACAGTGTGTATTTCTAACCCTCTAAAAGTTCTCAGAGGGTCCTCTGATTTGCTGCAATATATAGTACAACATGTAAAGATAAATGCAAACATGACAAATCTACCTAGCCATCTTCTGGTCATGAACTTTTGAATATTCATGCAGACTGTTACATAGTTAAAAACAGTCAATCTGGCAAAATATTCACAATATTCAGAGACAGGCTCCTCAAGACCAGAGATTCCCTCTCCCAATATGCCCTGAAAATTACTTTAAAATCCTACATCTTAGCGTCTTTGACCAGAAGCCCGAACCGTTTCTTTTGCACCATTTTACAGTAATTTGCTGTATTTAAGGCACGAATACTCCTGTGTTTCTGCTTTATCTCTGCACCAATACTTTACAGTGAAAAGCTGTTGACTCATAGGAGAGATTGAGGTAGTAGATTAATTAATAATTACATTTGTCTCTTTTTTTCTTTTATTAATGACTATGTGCTTATGTACATTAATAAGTGATGTGGTGATGTGTACATGCTTGTTTATGTAATACATTTCATTAATGTTAGAAAAGATGTACACATTTGCATTAATTAAATCTGACAGCACTTTTACCAGAGCAAGTATCTCAGAATAGCAGAACCCGGCACAAAGGGTCAGATTGAGGGGTGTGCATTGAGAAGACTGTGGCTGGAGTTCATCAAAGCTTCACTCAAAATAAAAAAAAAAACAAACCACGTATTCAACCACTTTTAAAATTAAATGAAGCGCCAGTCTTTGATGGGGCTCTCACTATGGTCTCAGTTGATTAGGTCTCCATCTGTAAACAGGCCCTTTGTTTAGTAACTTCGGCCAACAAAGATTTACTGCTATAATAAATGGCCTTTTTATTACTCTCAGCTCAAAATGAAAGTTCCTTTGATTTATTTCACTTTAATTAATTTGTTGATTTACATGTCTTTTGATACTCTGGCCTGATCAACACAGAAGCCTAAAAAAGCCATCAAACTTGAATGTGCTGCATAACCAGTGGGCATTTTCCCAAAATCCGAGATAAGCAGGCTTTGAAAGGATGGCTATTCCAGACTGGTTAGTGCCAAGGGATAGGATTTTCAGACAGTCAGTGAGACCAACTAAAACTGAATAATTAGGCAAAAAAGAAAAGAAGACTTTTCCGAATGTGCATCAAGATGATCAATGACTCCAGGCAACAAGGAGATCCTGAGAAGCACTGAGAGGTGCTCAGAGGAAACCCTGCTGTGCTGCTTCTCAGCGTGGAATCTCAGAAGAAGCAGAAAGTGCTACAAGAATACCAAAAGTCATTTATTAACATTAACTGTAATGAATTAAATGATTTATTGATGGCTGAATTCTCAATAGAGGGTTTTGAGGCTGCTAATGGCCACTACAAAGTCACTAAGCCATACTCTATTCAACACTCCCGAATGGCGGAGACAGCAGAGAAGAAGGAGAGAGGAGCGCACAGGGATGAATAATTGAAATAAAGAGATGGCCCATTTCCAGACGGCTGCACTCTGCCTGCTGAGTCACGTTCATGGGCAGACGACGATGAAGGTGATGACGATGGTCTCATGGAGAGCCAGCTGAGCCTCAAACTGAGAAGTTATTTTGAGAACTTCACATGATGAGCATTATAAATGCTCTCTGAAATTTAAACATAGGGCTTCTTCTGCACAATACATGTTTCAACCATATGCATGTGATTAAAATGTGTACATGTTATATATACATACTGTATACTGTACTGTTTTTTCCAAAAAACTCACAGTGTAATATGTTTTATTCTCGTGAGAACAATGTACACCTTTGAATCGGATAAAATCAATGCACTGTTTCTTCAGAGCTTAACGAAACAGCAAAAGATGTTTTAATATTTACTGAAGAGTAAATTACACACATCTGATATTTTTCTTATACACCTCTCAGGTGGTGGCGGTCAAGACTGCATTGAAATAGAATTCAGAGCACTAGAGAAGCCTCAGCTCTGCCAAGGGACACCACGCTCTGTCACATAGTGTGAAATTACCAGCTAATGCCTGGAGAAATTTGAGGACATGAAAAAAAAGGGCTGGGTGGCCACTCAAGCAGACGCCAGCTTTTAGAGTAAAAAAAAACTAGCAATGCTGTAGAACACATCTGTCGTATAATTTATAAACAGCTATGCTAGCAGCCAACTGGTAACCAAAATTAGCGCCAGCACCAAGAATAGGCTGTAAAAGACACTGCAAGGCCTCTGTGTTAGTAAGCCAGCTAGCTGCTGTGGTAATAACAGGCTTGTATCAGCCACTGTAGTAGCAGCATAGAAAACAGAAAACTGAACCTTTGTGAATGTACAGTGAGAAAAAGAGTGAGGCACAGAGAAGAAGGCATTTTCTGGAATCTTTCCCATCAATCAATAAAGCTTTCCTTCAACCTAATCCTCTGGATCACATGACTTGCTGGTGTAGTTCAGTTTCAAAGCCAGGTTTCTGTAGAAGAATGATGTAGGTGGACGTGTTGAAAAGAGGCTTCAGCATCAAACTAACTTTGCCGTTTTCTTTGTGTGTAGATGCACACAGCTCTTACACACTCCTTTCTGGAGTGTCAGTCATTAGTAGTACATTTTAGAGAAGATTAGTAGCCTATAAGCAGCGACAACCATTCTGATCAATTTAATGAGCTCCCAGTCCATGTCAAAAGGCCAGAGAAGATGGTAAGAACAGCATTTGTGAGGTCAAGGGAGAGATGGAGAAGAGAATGTACCTAGAGGCCAGATACATCTCTGTGGACTACACTACCCACACACCCTCACACTCCTACGCACACAGAAGGCCTGATATTTTTTCTGGTGGCTTGGTAACTCTCAGACTATGGTGTGCAATGTGCACATGATGTCTGTAATGATAATTAGACTTGAAAAAAAATTATATATTTTCTCAGTGATTTGGATTAATTAGTTAGGTCATATCAAGATAATAAATCTTTAAATATGCACATTTCTATACATTTTTGCTGGATAGTGTTTTTTTTTTTCCATTCACAGGCAAAAATGTGCCCACTCCTGGTTAAATTACATGTTTCGGTGATTTTATAAATGAACTTGGCCAGTTGTCTGCACATTTTAGTAGAGTTCAAACATATTTTAAAAAAAATACAACGTAAAATGTATAACAACTTTTGCATAATGTAGGTCATGCTTTACATGCTTTCCAATATGTTTTTTTATATATATATTTTATATGTTTTTTTTATGCAAATGGACTGTGGTACCCTAAATTTAGCATGGGATTGTATATTGTTAAGCAAATTTTAAAAAATCAGGTTATTTCTACCAATATAGTATTTTTAAAGTGTTCAAAATGCTATACATGGACTGCTCTTCAGTCATGCGGCTTGTTTATTCTCTGGCTCTTAACAACTCTGGTCTATTAATCATGCATACATAGATTACTTGATTACTAATATAATCAATAATGACACACACACACACACTCACAAACACACACACACACACACACACACACACACGCACAAACACACACACACACACACACACACACACACACACACACACACACACACACACACACACACACACACA
>JBBIGB010317460.1:0-10369 GCA_037577075.1 Alestopetersius hilgendorfi | reverse complement strand
AAACAGAGCATTTAATGCCTCCCATAAAACATTTGAACCATTGAACATTTTTGAAAAAATCTGAAAATATTTTTTTAATAATTTTAAATCTTAAATAATGTAAACATAATTTAAATTATATTAAGTTCTTAGAAAAAAATAGCAAAAGGATCAATCTATAACAGTAGCACAGTAGATGAAGAAACTGCCCAGTGATTTTGTTTTTGCCCTCTTATCTGTGGCACTGGGTGAAAAACTTTGGAAAAACACAATTTATTGCAGTTCAGTCAGTCTTTCACGATATGTATATTTTTTCGCGACATGTATATTGCACATGTTGATATCGTGATGACGGTAAATTTGCGATATATTGTGCAGCCCTAGTCTAAGCTTTAGGTGCCTGCTGGATGTAGACAATGAGAACATTGAGTGGCCATGTGTATCATCATTAGTTAGACTATATTCTGGTAGAATTTCTGCAGGGACATGCATTATTGCACACATTCAAACCTCGTTAAGTAGCATGTTAAGTTTTGTTCAAGTGTACATTTTAAGTTTGTCAGTTTTTATAGAGTTACTAATCTATACACTACAGGGGCATGTATCAGGTCTGTCTTCAGTGCTTTGACCTTCACTTTGTCTTGATCAAATCATTCAGTTCTTCAGCATCGCACAATTCCTTCTAGTTTACGTGTCCTTGCACAAAATGTACTTCTTCAACAGAATAATGATATCAGGCATTCTTCAATACTGTCAATTTGATCAAGTCCAAAGAAAAGCAAGTAGTTTAGAGGTTGATGTCTTATCCTTTCCTGTCTCTAGATCATTCTGCTGCATAGGATGAGCAGGAATTGAGCATTCAGCAAATGAGACAGAACTGTTTGTTGCTTGAAACGGTGCTGGGAGGGTTCAGACACAAGTTGTTTCTAAAAATTGCTGAAAAGTATGAGGAGAATCTGTGCTGCTCTGATGAAGGCAATGAGTGTTATTTTGCACGTAAACTGTATATTGTTACACTTCAGAACCAGTCTGTTCCACTTGTTTTTAGGTATTTATAACATTTGTAAATTTGAAAGAGTAATGTATCATTTATTTAGAAAAAGCTCAGGATGGGTCCAAGCTAGTGGTGCAACGGATCAGTGTTAATCCGTGATCCGAACCGATCCCTCTCCACGGTTCGGCACACATGTAATCCGAAGATCAGAAAGAAAAATAAAAGCTCCGCTGAATGGTGCGCGTAGAAAGGGGTGCACCCAAACACTACGGCGTTTTTTTTCTTTTCTGCGTAAATAAATCGTGTAGCAGAGTTACAGCAAGGGTTTTTCGTTGGAGGAAATGGAGAGCGTGGCTGATGGTTGCTTAGCAACGAGCGCAAGCGCCTGAGCGCTTTTGGAAAGAAAGAGAAAGCGACGCGCCTCCTATCGTTATATTATGTGGAATGTTTTTAATGGGCAAAAATACTTAAATAAATAAAGTTTAATTCGTCTCGTCTTTTTTTTGCTGATCCGAAAACTGATCCGATCCGTGACTTAAAACCATGATCCGAACCGTGATTTTTTTGATCCGTTGCACCACTAGTCCAAGCTGCAGTGACTGCTAACAAAATTCTTTTTGTTTCTGCTTGGACATTGCAGTTTCAGTTGGGGTCTAATAATACTGTTTCAAGTTTCAAGTTTTATTTGTCATGTACAGATAACAATGTAGCATCATTATTGTAATGAAATTCTTAGGCTCTGCACATCATATACAATATGTATTGTAGGTTGTTGGGCTAATCTCTGTTGCTGGTCCATTAGCTTAGGTCAGTATAAATCATTTTGAAATCAGTCTAAACTAGCACAATAATTTACCATTCTAAAATGTGATATTTTTGTAATGTACTGAATACTCTAAAAACCTGAAAATGACAATGTTAACATTCAGCTTACAAACATCAGGCACTTATTTTTAACGTACTGAATCAAGACGCAATGATATTGAAACAAATTATGTTGTGAATTGTCATCTGTCTGCAGTCTATTTCAGCTCATTTTTGTGCTCTTATTATTACACTTGTAATGAATGGAGAGCATGAAATGGCCCAAAAGTCAGTCCTCCTGTTCTCAATCTGACTCATATTTTCTATTTCAGGTTGGGACAATCTCTTAAGACATGCTGTTGTTAATGTTTTGCTTCACTGATCACTCAGAACGGAGCATTTGGTGCTGAATGTCTTTAGAAATGGGTTCCATGGTGAACCACAGACCCAAGGAAAGCTACACTTAACACATTTGATAGGGGAAGATGATGATGAAGATAATTCCATACATGCCTCGTTTTGTATGAAATCATTAGTATTCCTTCACATATGCATCCTAAGCATGCATTTAAGCTTCACGTAATTTGATATATGTGTCTAATTTGTAGCAGTTTAATGAGGGACATGCTTTCCAGTATTAAAACTTCAGCGGTTTTGCTCCAATTAAAAATCCAATTTTTTTTAACAAGCAGTTCCAAACGTGCCTGCACATTTCCTAAATATTTCAGGGCAGCTAATGGGTTCCTTTTTCAAAGCAATTTTCTGACATGCCACACACAAGTATAGTGCTGTATTTTGGGTGAACTGACAGCAGAGTTCCGTCATTTTGCCGTCTGTGCTGAGAGCGTTTGAAGAGCTCTCTCTCTTCCGCTATCCCTCTTCCTTTCTGGCTCTGTGTGTGCGCCTCTTTCTCTCTGTCTTTGTCTTTGTAGTGCTCTTTCTCTGTGTCTGTCTCTCTGTCCGTCTGTCTCTCATCCCCTGCTGAGCATTGCTATTCCTGGCCCTCTCCTGGAGCTGATGGGGGCAAAGCTAGCCCAGCTAACAGCAGCAGGAGTGAGTTTTAGCTCTGCTTCCTGCTGCACATGTTACTGCCCTGCCCTCTCCCCATCTGCTAAACCAGCCAGAGACGATTTACCTACAGATTTATGCTTCCCCGTCTGTAGGACAAAGACAGACTCGGCTCAGAATGTTGGTGGGTGGAGAGAGACAGATAAAAAGAGACCGGCTGATGGGATCACTCTCTACAAGAACTAGACTGATAATACAGTTATTTGTTAAGGGCTGCCCTACAAGGACTAACTATTAAAAAAAAAATAGTGTTTAGTTGGACAGTTAGATTGAATAATCAATAATCAAGCTTTTCCTTTACTTTCCTTCTCCAGCTTACTATTTGCTACAGCCAGCATATGTGTTAACATGGTGGCCAGCTTACTACATATATTGTGTGAAATATGTCTTTGTTTTTGAGGTAGCCTGCTTACTTGGCTCTATTTTGTCCTCATTAAGAAGTGATATAGCAGCTTTTTCAGGTTTAATACATTTTTAAATTCTGAGCCAAGAGATGATTATATTTTCTATGTTTTCTTTGTGCTAGTCTTGCTTCTACAGCTGTAATTGAGGTATTATATGTGATATGTATTGTTTTTGAGGTAGTCTTACAAACCTCTGTTCTATCCTCATAAATTAAGGGCTATAACAATACACATCATTTTTAGATTTGGTACAATTTGAAATTCTGAGGCAAGGTACAGTTCGATTTCTGTACTTTGTGTTGGCCTTGGTTCTGCACAGCTGTAATTTTTTTGAGAGCTCTTCACAAAATAACCCCCAGAAATGGCAGCCTCTAGAATGAATGTATTAGCTGAACTTCAGAAAAAAGGTGAGTGCTTATGTAGCTTAAAAACCTCTGACCCCCCCCCCCCCATTACTGTGAAAGGATGCACCCAGATGCCAGTTTTATGCACTATAGTTTCCTCAATAAATGGCAAATGAGAAACGTTTGGAAAAGACTGAGGGGTCTGTTGGTGATGGGTTTAAATTCTGTTAAGTTTTTCATTAGAAACTATACTGTATTGGGATTGGTACCGTAATTAACAATAATGTATGTATCCTCATAATTCTCTTTATCTCCATCAAATCCCAGTCCGCTGGTCCAGGGCAATGCCAGAAAGGCCAGAGTACTGCTCTCACAGGCTGGCCAGCGCTTTCTTTATGGGCATTACCTTGGGCCAGCTGGATTTCGCTCAAGATTAGTTTGCAATTTGCACTCTGGAATTTACCGTCTGGCTAACGTGGGGAGAAGAGGCACGCGTCACAAATGGCCCTTGAAAGAAAACTGGCACGTCGGTGGCTTAAGCGCCCGCAAAAATGTCGCCAAGTGGGCCAGCCAGTCTCCGTGTTGCCATTAAGAAGCACTGCTATACATTTGTTCTGACTGAAACACGCATACAGATGGTTAATGAGATGCAGTAATAGAGCCAGGTGAAATAAAAAGAGCCTGTTTCAGTATGTTAGACTAATTGAGAGCTCTCTGTTTGTGTTTGCATTGGAGCCATTCACTCTGGCAACAAGGACTGCTCTGTTTGTGTAAAAGGATCTAACCTCAAGACCCCTTTCTGCTGACTGGCCTTACAATGGTACCTGAATGGTGGGAGCAAAGGGACAAATGGAGACAGAGCAAGGGTGCACAGTGCACTGTTATGACGTTGCAAGAACATACTTAAGCAAACGCAAAGAGGAACAGTGATGTGGGGCTCTTAAGGGGAATGGCAGTGGGAAAGTGCCCTGCACTACATCAGTATAGTTTGTTTGTGTGTGTGTCCGTGTGTGTATCTATAAAGCAGCTGACAGCGCAGCAGAAGCAGCGGAAACAGATCCAGAGATGAGAAACTGGATCTAGAGCAGCCACAAATGGCCTTGTAAGGTATCTACAAGCAGGAGAGAGGGTTATAGCAGGTTAAGACACACACACACACACACACAACCAGATATCTAAACATTAAGAATGGAAAAAATGCCCGATCTTTGCATGGGTAAAGGAGAATAGTGTGTGGACGGATCCCACTTTGAAACCGAGCATATCTCATAATGTAGAGAGAAGTAATGAAATACCCTCACTAAACACATGATGGTGAAATTTCCTTCCAAAAAAAAAAAAACATGTTGATTGGCGGATATAGGAAATGTGCTGTAAAAAGAAGTCAGGTTCGGTTTCAGTTGTGTTGATTGTTTTTCAAGCCTGAAGAAGCAGCAGCTGCTTCCATGGACTAATTTGTCTCATCCTCAGATAATGTTAACGAAGAAAACTTCTACACAAATTCTCTCTGTCTGTAGCTTGTGGTACAGTACCACTGACAGATGAAGTGAGTTTTACTTTACTTAGAATGAGACAAATTTGAAACTCAGACGCTGAAAAACTGCTCGTGTTTTTTTTTTTTTTAATTTTTTTTAAAATTTTTCTTTTTGTTTGAGTACGTTTAGTAATTTATTTATTTTACTCTTACCATATTGTACATATAACTAATTGTAGTTACATTATTAAAATTACATTTAATTAAAATTACAAAATGACATCTTTCTCCTTATCTGACAGACTGTTATACTGAAGAAAAAGATGAGTCTGACACAATTTCTGTTATCTTCGTGTTGACATTGTCGTCAGTGTAGCCGGTTTATTATAATGTTTCTAGATTACTCCATTGTACGATTACTGCAGGTTTGTTGGCAGCGTCTTTCTGTGCTTTTCAGTTCCACCATAAATGGTTCAGTAATTGGGACATAATCTTGCACCATTTAAGGTGGAGTGGAGGGAATGTTCCATTTAGGAT
Organism: Alestopetersius hilgendorfi; assembly: GCA_037577075.1. Classification (NCBI taxonomy): domain Eukaryota; kingdom Metazoa; phylum Chordata; class Actinopteri; order Characiformes; family Alestidae; genus Alestopetersius; species Alestopetersius hilgendorfi. Next base: position 4,765 of record JBBIGB010317460.1, on the reverse strand, counting down.
GGGACCTAAAATAAGAAGCCAACATCTGCAGCATAAATTCACTTATGCGTGCAGTAATTTCAGTAGGCGAACCGCTCGGCAAGTTATATCCGTGTTTTGTACTACATTTGTATAGATTTAGTGCTAAGCTGTGCTACTATTTCTGTTAACCGTCATCTCTTCCCTCAGCAGTTTCTAAATGAGTTACTGAGCTCCTTCAGTCAAATGCTCAAGAGTTTAACTGTCAGAACTAGAACACAACAAACCACCTGAATTTGTCTTTGTTTAAAAGTTGTTTGCCAGTTTAATAGCTTTCTCTTACATTGTCTAGTCTTTCAGAGAAAAGGGTTGGACTGTGTTGTTTTAGCGGATACCTGAGTATGACTGAATATTCATGGGTTAGCCTACATTCAGCAAACCACCACTGGGTTCTGGAGCAAAACCCTTAACCCCAAGTTGCTCTAGGGAGACTGTACGCTGTAGTTAGGAAATGGAAGATTGCTTTGTATAAAACGTCTGTTAAACAATTCATATGTAAATATTTAATTTTTTTCCCCATTAAAATAGTAAAAACGCCTTTAAATTTATACAGTAGAATCATGTTAAGTCTGGAATAATAAAATATAAATAAGTCCTCAAATACTATTCAAGCCAACTCTACTTTCGAGGAAAACTTCAAGTAGTAATTTGAATGCAGCAAAAAATGTGTGCATGGGTCTGTAGTAATTTTTAAGTGTTTGCAGCCTTTGGGTGGGATATTCCTTTAAATCTCTTGCCTCAAATGTTATGCGTTACAGAGGGGATAAACAAACCAGGTCTTGTCTAACTTGCCTTGGGTGCTTTGTGCTGGCAATCTTTCAGGAGTCTGTTAGACTCCCAAGCAAAAATCCATTTGCCGTTTGAAATCTGTCATTGTTTATGAAATGCACTCCGTGATTGTGAAAGTGTTTTGAGTGTCCTAAATGTACCATTCCTGTTTGGGTAAACACGTCCTAAATGCTCTGTAACTACACAGGACTCCTCGAGATGGGTTGAATGTCCCTCAGGATGTGTGTTGGAGGTTGGTGAAGTGTGTTTGTTTATGCAAAGTAATGCACAGAGCTGAGCACCATTTCAGGAAGGTTGTCATTTGCTTTTTCAGTGTCTGTAATGTAATCCTCCTTAAAAAGCATCTGAAACACCAATGTACAACTATGCCCAAATATGTGTGAACATTAGAGGTGCATCACATGAATAAAATATCAATATTATGATTTCACTCAACTCACTCAAAACACTCAATTATTGTAATGTAATGACTTTCACAATATCACTTTTCTAGAATTAAAAGTGCTTAAAGTCTGTAAATATTGTTTAAAATAGTGCATTTATACCCCCATCTATACAGTCCATATGAGCCACAGAACCTGCCTGTTTCATGATGTCACAAAACCTCTCCTTATATATCTCCTTATTCTTTCTACAGCAGTTTAGCGCCGCCCATTCATGCACCGATTCACCAACACATTTAATGGTTAAAAAATGTACTATTGTTGGATATTTATTTATTTTTTTATTTTTTTATTTCACGAAGACCCAGTAACTCCACTGGAGCTTTTAATTGGTCAGCCTGTCAGAAACTCTAGTCAGGTTTCCATCCAAGGAGTTTTTGTGAAAAAAATATTTAGCGCTTCAATTTTTTTACCGATATAGCTGATAGAAATGCTAATTATCCATTACATTTTGTAAATGTCTACATAATATTTTCCGTTTAACTTTAGCGCATAAATTCTATATCGATACTTAAGATGTAACAAAAACTACTTTGGAAACACTTTTTGTCGGAAAAAAAGAGCTTTAACGCAAATAAATGTCACATGATACAATCTTCTTTTGGGTTGGAACCGGTGGTCGGTGGCAACTTGTGATGGGCGCAACATCAGGACTGATGAATCCACACATCTCAAAGGTCGGCCGTGTCATTCTAAAATATTGCAGCCAGAGAGAGCCGGATCATTCTGCTGTTGTCTTAGGATATTTTGTACATTTCCAATTATTTGTGAAACTGAAATAACAGTAAGCTGGCATATTTTAAAAAACTGTCTGATTAATCTCTCCATTTTTTTCTTTGTTTCTTTGTTTAGCGGAGGGGGGTGTCAGATGGAAAACAAAAGGTAGATAATTTGCGACAAAAATTATGTATGGAAACGGCTCAAGGGCAGATTTTTTTTTTTGCAATATACCAAAACTTATGCAACAGTTCGTTTTGGGGGAGATGACGTCATCACGCACCCCATTTTATCGATAAAAAGCCAGTTGGATGAAAATAGGCTGGAGACAGAAAATTTCGCACATTTTTTTTTGACGCATATTCTGTTTGTCGATAACAAAACGTTGCAAAAAACTGGATGGAAAATTGGCTACTGTGATGAGTTAGAGGCTCATTTGTACATTGCATACATCACTACCGAATAAACTAATATCACTGTAATCATTAACAGAGAATATATTGTGCAGCCATAATGGACACCTGCTCATTCAGCATTTTGTATGAAATCAAAGGCAATAATTAGTTGTGCCCCCTTTGTGCAAGTTACAGCATCTACTCTTCTGGGAGGGCTTAACACGTTACACATTGAAACGCTGGCTGTGAGGATCTGATTGCTTTCAGGCACCAGAGCATTACTGAGGTCAAGTTCTGATGTTGTGCTGATTAGTTCTGGATCACAAATACTGCTCCAACTCCTCTCAAAGGTATTGCATTGAGCTTTATTATCTGAGAGAATGTAATTTCACTGCTCCAGTGCCTAATACTAGGGACTTTATACCCCTAGAGCACCTGGTATTGGGCGTGGAGACCTGATCCTTATGTACAGGTGTATGTACTGCTTGATTTCTACAATCTGTTTCAGCAAGAGGTGCATCTTAAAGTCGATGAATCCGTTAAACAGAACGTCAGTGTTTTTTTTTTGTTTTTGTTTTTTTTTTTTTTAGATAATATAATGTGTATATACGCAGTGTGTGTTCTTGGCACATTGACTTACTAAAATACCAAATAAAACAAAAAAGAAAAAATACAAATAACATACTGTAATTAGTGATTTTTATTTATCAGTGTGTTTTGTCCTTTATTTAATTAAATCAGGAGCTGATGATGAAATTTCACAGATCCAAACAATGTCTGGAGGAACCCAGGAGAAATCTGGAACCGAACCTGTGTTCTCACCAGCTCACACAATATCTACTACTTTATTACAAAAAAAAACAAATATTGCATTTATTCTAAAGGTAACTTTGCAGAAAGACATTATAACATGCTGAGAAAAATGGCTTTAATCAGTCTTCTAGTTTTTTACATTACTATATTCAGTGTATTTTTTTTTTTTTTTATTTGTCATGAATATAACACAAAAACACCTATTAACATAACAGCATGGATTATTACACATTGTGTTGTGAGTTTGTATGTGTGTTGGTCTCCCATCACTTGACCAGTGTTGTGTATAGCAACTAATCCCTATGTTCCTTCTCTGTTTGAAAAAAATGTTTGTAATTGTCGATTATAGATATTTAATTAAAGGCTGCGATACAGAGTGCCTCCCTATCAGATTGAGTGCATAATTTAATAAGAGAGGTTTCCACTACTGCACCATCACTGGGGCTGGATTTTACCAGCGGTTGAGAGAGGAAGAGCCAAATAAGAGATGTGGAGAGGAAAGAGAATGAGGGAATAAAACCGAGGGAGGAGGGGGGAGAGCCTTGCGTGAGATACAGGAGGGCGGGCCAGTAGCTTGCTCTGCTTTGTTCTGCCTCGCTGCTCCTCACCTCTTCGCCCCCGTAGGGAATTAACCAATTAGAGCAGGTCTGGGTGATCGCCGCTATTAGACAGATGAAAGCAGCAGTGTGCTCGGGCCGCAAGAACTGCAGGGGAATGTCGAAGACAGATGAGGGTTTATTGCATCTAGAGGAGTCCTCGTTCATCTGCAACCCAGTGCTCTTGTCTTGATGGTTCTCGTGTCTTGGCGGTCTCTTGTCTTCATGAATTAACTGTGGGGAAAAATACTTCCCTTTAAAGTGCAAATGGAAACATATGCTGTTTTAAGGAATTTTGCCATTGGGCTACGATACAAAAGTGCAGTGTGATACTTTAAACTTTGATACACGATAAGTAGCGGTATATTTTGTTTGTGTGCAGGCAAAATGCAACAGAAAAGCAGGAAAGCCATTTAAATTTTTTTAACAGAAACCCAAACAATACTTTTTTTAATATTTGTATTGGAGCCTAACTTTAATTTGGTCACATTCTGTGGTATATGTGGATTATGGACACGCATGCTAATTTAAGCCTTCTTTTAAGGGAAACTTACCTCTGTAACCTCCAGGAAAAATACAGTAATTCCTCGCTTTTCGCGGGGGTTACATACCAAGAGCACACGCGTATAGTGAAAACATGCGTTGTTGTGTTTTGGTTTTAAATGAATGCATTACCTTTAAAGAAACTGTGAAGGTAAATAATCGGGATCAGAAAACGTTATTGCTTAAAAAACGTTAGCATTAGCAGTTAACATTAGCAACATGCAAAGACTCGTACACAAAAGAAACATTGAAATAACTTTCTCTACCCACAGGTATAGACAGGGAACGGCTTACTAATACTAAAACTGAGAACTTATATAGGGGGGAAAGTTTAAAACACTAAAATACGAGGACAAGACACATGGTGTGTCCGAAACCGCGCACTACGCACTTTTAGTGCGCGATTTTTAGTGCGTAGTGCGTTCACACTGAAAACCAAACTAAATTCAGT
>JBBIGB010317425.1:0-10372 GCA_037577075.1 Alestopetersius hilgendorfi | reverse complement strand
CCCACCACCAAAAACATGCGTGCTTTGGGGAATAGGTGAATTGAGTACTCTAAATTGCCCATAGGTGTGAGTGTGAAGGGTTGTCTGTCTCTATATGTGGCCCTGCGACATGCTGGCGACTGTCCAGGGTGTACCCCGCCTTCGCCCATTGTATATAAAAACCTACTCACACACACAAATAGCTGTTTGCTTCGTTTACATTTCGACATTTTCTAAAATCAGGAAAATTTGCGCACGCTTACGCCGCCTAGTGGCGCCGGATTGTGTGACTTTGATCACTAGAAACAGAAAAAGCCTGTCAAACAACAAATTACTCCAAATAAACAAAAACAAGCCAAGAACAATGTAAGCTTTACATTAGCTTTTAGCGTTAGCATTAACGTTTGCGAGCTGTAAGTGTAATCGAGTAAGTGGGAGTTATTTGTCCACGAGACATCGTGATTTCAGTGAAGAAAATGTTAAAATTTTAGTGAATGACTTTACACATCACCTCTGGTACAGTGGCCTTTCAGAAGAGAGCGATAGGGGATAAATTCACCTGTGTCTCCGTGGTCGATCGTGAATGGAACACTGAAGGCATCTTGTCTCCATAACATCATGAAGTAAAACTGGGGAACTTGACAGCTCTGTAAAGTCACTTTCAGAGACAAATTTGTATTCACTAAACACAAAAAGATCTGGGAAACCAGCAGGTGTTTTGGTCAAATTACAGTGTCAGTGGATGATCTACTAAAGCTTAGTTTATCTGGTGAAAGTTGATTTCCAGTTGTTATAATTTGGTTTATTCTTAGGTTAAATGTAATAGGGTCTTATTACATTCAACTTTAAGGTTCAGTTGTATTTATTTGGTATTTATCTAAATGTAAACATGGGAATATAAGAATAATGAGCAAATTACTATTATTATTATTATTAGTGGTAGTAGTATTCATTCATAATAATTCTCTATTAAGTCTTTTTCAGTCACTCAAGAGGCCAAAAAACACGTTTACAAACACCACTGATTTCTTTTATTTGTAACAACCCACATTAAAACCCTTAAAATTAACAAGGAGCACAAACACAAAGAGGGATGTGCTCTTGATTGTCCAGCTTCACACTTCATTCAGTTCATTTTGTACTGATCATAAACTGTATATTTTTAGATGAATACACATCAACACTGATTTTTGAAATCATTTTCCTGCCATGTCCAATCTTACAAAATGGAGAGAACATAGAAAAGCCCAGACAAAGAAGCAACATACACATTACATAGTAAAGTTTTGAACTAATTTTCTCACACCACACACACACACACACACACACATACACACACACACACAGCCATGCCTTCCTCAAGTCATTTACAAAAGTTCTTCACAGTGATTATGTTTATCCTGTGAAAAATTCTGTTAATAGTACCTCTACAACTAAACACACAACGCTTAGCAATGTCTCATGTCATCACATCTATGCAAAACTCACAGACATCATTGAAACACGTAACACTGTTAAGAGGTGAACAGATGATCAGGCTTAATCCTTCATTGAAATAAAAATCTAAATAATGCATTTTGTCCATGAATTGTCCGCACGACCGTGTGTGACATCACCAACTATAAATACATCAACTTGATTAAGTCAGGATTAATCTTTTTGGCATGCTAGTAATGTTGGTTGAAAACAAAAAAATAAAAAAATATGTTCAATACTTTTCCTCCCAAAAGGAACATCGAAATGCAAACCAAACAAACCAGGCAGCTGATACTTGAATTAACACATAAAAATCATCTTAGAAGAAGCAAACGAAAATAATAAAGCTATGCTTGTAAATCAACTTTAGCACATGCTCATCTGCAAACCACACAGGAGATGCCGAACCTTGCATTGTTACTCTTTGGTATTAAATATTAAAATCTCTCTGCAGCCACTCAGACGCAGGTGCTTCTCATAAAGGTCTTCCACATGGTTATAAAATGACCCTCTGCATCTAAGTACCACCATTTACTAATTATTTATAACACTTTGTACAATTATCTGACTACTGCTTCTCTAAAAGAGATTAAAAAACACACAGCCGAACTTGGCAAACCACACTAATCATAACTAATTAATGCTTAATGGCCTTTGAAAACTTCTTGTCAGTTTCAAACTTGGCTCCAAGTTCATTAAGGGAAATCCATTTCTCCATCAGTCTCTCCCTAATACATGCTAACAGCTTTTACTCTGCCCAGAACGGACCATTTGTATTGATCTGCACAATATATGGGAAAGTCATCTGAATATTCATCATGCCCTGATATATGACTTCAGCATAACAGGATAACTTCACTAATATTAGTTTTTCAGCATTTTTAACAACAAACACAGTCATTTCTACAGCCCCAAATTCAGAATTCTACTAAATACAGCAGTCATAAAACAAGAAAGCTTTGCTGAAATTTAGCAAAATGTGTCAACCCAACATTACCAGCTAGATTAGCCTGTTGGAAAAATGTAAAAAAAACTCCAAAAAGAAATAGCTGCTAAATGAACAATGGCAACTCTGGCATGAAAACTGCTACATATTTATAAGCTGTAAGAAGATGCATCAAACCCCGTGCCAAAAACTGCCTTTAAATGAGGTCTGTGTAAATGGCCTGGAAGATGAATTGATTCAACAGAGACATTGGCAGCAACAGCCAGCCTTAATGCACATATTATTCAGAAATGTGTCTCCGTTTAATCACATATGTGTGTTTAGGCATTCTTAAGGAAGGCATATGCAAGATGTGTGTTGAAAAAAAGATTAAATACTGCCTAAATCAGAACATTACAGATCAAACATATCTGTTCAGTGCTATCAGTGATAACGGAACCTTACATATCCAATACTAGTAAAACTACTCCTACTTTCATCCTTCCTCTTATTTAGCTGCATTTTCTATTTTCTAGTCTATATCGGTTAATAATAAAGAAGGGGACCTGAGCGAAGGCTGCTTTCTCAACTTGCAGAATATCATGTGCTGAAGAGTCCAAGGCATGACCAGCTGGGTTAAAAGTAATACAAATAAAACTTGTATTATCACAGAAAGGTTGCAGAATAAGTCGTTCTGAAATCATTAACTAAGATAAATACTGAACACGTGTACTAGTTGGGTTTTGCCCGTTACGAAAGTCATGCCTTCATTTACACCGTACCTATGAAAAGGACCATTTCATTTCCTAAAGAACTCGAGTCAGCTTTGTGTGTTGTGCCCTGTGACTCTTCACGAATAAGAAGAAAGACTGGTTTTCACCAACGGCTAAAATCCTCAGAGGCTGTGGGGGTCAGTGGGTGTGGTATCATTGTTCTTCAAAGGGCATGTCCTCTTCACTGGCTATCTTGCTGACTTTTTCTACCAGCACCTCTGTGTTGATCTTGGGAAGGCCATTGTCCAGAGGGCAGCCTTCCACCAGGCTGTTCATGGGGGTTGGGGGGACAGCAGAGTCCTCTTCCATGGCGGTATCATCACAGCACCGCTGAGAGTCACTGTGATCCGGCGTGTATTCGTCCTCTAGTTCCAGGTCTTCCAGGTTGTCTTCCTGAGCTTCTTTCCTTTCCCAGTCTTTAAGGAAGTCTGAAATAATGGGTAAGACCTTCTTGCGAGATGCCAGTGTGTTACCCTGGACATAGGTCTTCACATCTGGATAGGGACTGCTCATTGGACTAAGATCCAGATTGGGGTTTCTGGCTTTGTCAAGTGCTCTGCTTACCTATTGAGTGAGACAAATGTTATAAAACAAATTATTATTATTAAATAAGAAAAGATAAACTCAGTATTCTCATACATATAATCAAAGTCATATTGTATTATATTAATTATCTTATAAATCATATTATAAATGTTATACATCTGTCAGTTATTTCAAACTTTGCATGATTCATCACTCAGCACACATCTAACGTTTCTTAATTTTTATGTAATTTAACGTTCTTAATTTTTACGTTCTAATAAGTATTTAAAACCTGTGAAATTGTTAATTTTTATATTTGTCTGTGACCAAACATGATTATGTTCTTGAAAACACTGATTTTCAGTCTTCTAAATGCTATATTTTATAATAAAGTTACATTTTCTATTAAAAGGTGCCCTTTTTGGAGGATACAAGGCTGTTAGTACAGCAATGACACGTTGACCTCCAGGATGGCCTAAACCAAAGTGATTCTGAAGTACCTCTTCCCTGTAGAGTGTACTGGAGCTGTAAACTGCAAGCTGTCTGAAAGGCTCCTTGTTGTCGATAAAGGAGATGGTCATGGCCACCACCAGGTTGTAGCTGTGCTTATGACAGAACTCGCAAAGCTCTTGCTGGAGCCGCTCTCTCTGCAGGAAAGACTACAAATACATGCGTTTTTCAGTATTTCCAAACTTTAAAGGTTAACACGATGGGTTAAAAGCTATTACAATACCCTTGAAATATTCTGGCTTGGTTTATGAGTGTTTGATCAAAAGAATGACATAAAAAAGTTAACTTTTATTGTGAACAGCACATGCTCGCTTATCTGATCTTGGGGAATCTAGGGAAAACATACAACATTTACGCTTCACTGCTGATCAGGAATTTACATTGGGCCTGGGGATATTACTCGTGAGAGTGGTCAGTGTATGACCCATAACAGGAAACAGAGTTTTTAAAAAAATAATTTTAGCAACTGAATCCCATTCAGTAGATTCTCAAACTACACTGTATTCACCAAAGTACTGGGACATTTGTTTTTGAGGGTTTGTGCTAGGACATTTTGCCATGCAGATGTAATTTGTTTTTGAAATTCAACTGTGTGGACACAGTTTGGGGAAGGCTCTTTTCTATTTCAGCATGATTATGCCTCAGTGCACAAAGCAAGCTCCATAATGACAGGGTTGAATGAGTTCAGCGTCAATCCCATCCAGAACCTTTGGGATAAACTGGAATGGAGATTGCGAGTCAGGCCTTCTCATCCAACATAAATGCTCTACAGAAAAAATGGGCACAAATTCCCACAGAAACTCCAGAATCTTGTGGAAAGCCTTACAAGAAGAGTGGGAGCTGTTCTAGCTCCAAAGGGGACCAACTCTATGTTAAGGTTTATGTATTTGAATGCAATGTCATTTAAGTCCCTGATGGTGTAATGATCAGGCATCCCAATACTTTTAGATATAAAGTGTTTATGAAATAATATCCTCCTGCGAAGTAAATCTTTACGACTGTAGAATTGAATGAGATGGGAAGAAAAATCCAAACCAGAATGCCTACCTCAAGTGTCATGTAGATAACACTGACGGCCAGTCTTAGATCCCCACCTGAGGCCACTTTCATATCCTTTAACAGCATCTGCTCTGTGGTGAGGCCTAATCCAAAACATTTCAGAATTAAAAGATTTTAAATCCACTTCTGAAGCCATGAAACCCGTGGTTTTCTCCCCATCATTAGAGCTTACCTGACACATCAAACTTGGCATTCTGCAGAGACTGAAAGAGGATGCTCCTAGGAGGAAGCTTAGGGAAGCGCGTCTCTAGAAGTACGGCATACTGGCTGTCCTTGGGAGTGACTTTTCCTGCCTCTGGTGCCATGTTAACACAGTCAGTGATAATAGTGCCTGAAATCAAGGCAGAAATAAATTTGTCTGGTCCTTTAACAGTGCAGACATTAACAGGACAATAGGACAATTCATAGCCAACTGATAACTACTACTTTTTATAGGTTCCAGGAATTCTATTGAACCGCACATCCCTGCAGAGGTCTATAACACCACTGTTTTCAAACATACACTTTTGGAGTGAGAAGATTAAATCTGTGTTGGTGTCTCGTCTGTTTCGAGCGGTGCAGTGTCTAAAATAGGCCCTCCGAGCTCAACCAGCTGGCTCCAGGCCAAGTAAACAACAGACAGAGCTGTGAGCACAAGCAGTCATGTTGAAAATCGCCATGGAGCCTGATAATAATCCTGTTTAATTATTGTGGCGGCTTCACAGGCCCAACAGTCTGAGCATTCGCACTGAAGTTACTGAAGCATGCAGTTTATGAAGCCATCTTGTTCATCCTCTTTCTTCATCACAAGGCTAACTGACAAGGGAATGCAAAGGTCTAGCACTGACATTTAAGTTTAGGTGCCAGGTTTATGAAGAAAAAAATGATCCTGAAAGTATAATCATTTCCTAAAGGAATGAAAACTGCCATTTGAATGTATTCCTTAATTAAACCATGAAAATCCCTTTGAAATAATAAAACACAAATAAAAAACATGGATAAAGTGGCTTTCAGGGTGAAATGCTTAGGTGAACATGCAGAGTGTTTCTGCTCAGGTATTTTATGTTAGGTAATGAATGGTGGAATATAATGTGAGAGCAGGCTGCTGTTCACTGAAGGCCACTCAAAAGCTGTTACTTCTCTGTAATAAGATGAACATACAGGTAATTACCATATAGGAGTTGTGCCACTTGTTGGTCCAACACCTCAGGTGCCTTCTGGACGATGCGCTCGGTCACCAGGGTGGCACAGGAGCCCACAGTCTCCACGGTGACAGGGCAACAGGGAGAGGGGGGCCTCTCTAGACGATGGTGGTCAATGACCTCCACCACCGCTTTCTCTAATGCACTGTCTGCTCTGCAGAGAGGACATCCCATATTCAGTACACACAGCACAGACCGCACACTCCTGGCAGTGCTTTATCACAGTATTCTGCTACTTTATATACAGTTCTTAAACACCTCATAGCTGATGATGGAAAGATAAAAACCCTTTAGGCTTTATAGTGGAAATTCATCTGGTAGCTGAAACAAAGCAAAACAAATCTTACTATATTTTCTTACAGTGATTTTCTTATGAATTCTCTCAAATGTACACCCAGATGCAAAGAACTGCAGTACAAATTTTTAATGTGTCAACATGAAGCATTCCAAACACACTACTTAACCCAACCAGTGCAGACAAAATGCAATTAAACTGGTGAAACAATGTCAAAATAGGATAAAAAAAAAAAATGGTGGAAAAAAAGAAGAATGAGCCTCTCTTCTGATTGACTGCCAGGTCCTGTTTACACTTAGCATGAAAATATAAATGTCCAGTATCTGCACATTAGATTTACATCAATTTAAATGACAGCAGTGACCACTCTCGTGACTGGAATGTGTTCGGATCTGGCTGTCCTGATCTCAAGGTAGAGCATGCTGCTATCGGAATGTGTGCCAACTCGGCTACATATATGGTCTGCAATTTCATGCAGTCCACTTTCAATATCATCCCTGCCTCTCTTGTGAAACACGTTATTTATAGGTGCCTGAATGCGTATTCAAACGTGAGTTTACAAATGTGAAAGTTTAAAGGCCATTGGCTGCCTGTGAGTGACAGTACACAGATATTTCACCTCTCCTGGATGAATTTTAACCCATGTTTTCCCCCTTTGACTATTAACTGTGGCCACTAAGCAAACATCGAAATACCTGGAGCTTTTTGAGTGGTGACTGCTAAGCAAGAAACACAGCATGGTTGTAATAATTCCCATCTTACCTGCACCATTGCCACAAATTGATTTAAAAATGTAAATATTATGTGAGGAAATTAGATCTGCTCACAATACCTAGATGCAGTACCAGCCAATAATCAAAGTTGCGCCACCAAACAAGGTAAACTGTGGGTTGACAGGGAGAAGCTTATGCTTTTTGCACACATGAACATAGATTTTACCTCAAGTCACTTAAGTCCCTTTCATACAAGCACTGTTACCAGGGAATGCAAGGAATGCAAAGGTAATTAGCCTACATTGAACAAGCATGAGTCAAAACCTCAGTAATGTTGGTAAATAGGGCTGCACAATATATCACAAATTTACCATCATCGCGATATCAACATGCACAATATACATATTGCGAAAAAATATACATATCGCATTTATTGACTGAACTGCACTAAATGATGTTTATCCAAAACTCTTCACCCAGTGCCATAGAGGGCAAAAAAATCACTGGACTTCTGTGTTACTAGTATAGATGTTTCCAATCATTATCTGAAAACTCAACCAAACCTAAAAATATATGTATTGCTACACCTCAACAACATTAGGATGGTGGGACTGACTCAGGGAAACATACTTAGGTAAGACGTTGTGGTCCACTAATGTAATGGCCAGCTGTTGTAAGCCATGAAGATCAACTTCATCCCTGAACAGCAGGTAGTCCTGCGATAAGCCGGTCTCTCTCAGCAGGAAAATGTTGTCAGAACGCAAAGCGAACTCTGCTCGTGGGATGTTCAGAACAGGCACTGCTGCTTTCCCAGAGTCCAGTGTCTAGAAATAAAAGCAGGAGGGCTTAAACACAGCACGCTTTCAGTATAGCGCAGTCAGGATGAACACTTTCATACCGTATATGGAAAAAGCCAAGTGCTCCACACCCAGGTCACTAAACTCCATATACTAAATCTGATTCAACTGAAAGATAATGAGTAACTCACCTTTGACATAAAATAGGCAAAGGTGATCGCTGATACCATGGAGTCCATATCGCACGCCTCATTCCCCAGCACCACATGGAGCAACCCCAAGCTCTTCTTCATGTGATCCTAGAAAGGGAAAACAATGGATGAACACTGGACAATAAACTCCATACCTCCTGCCCACAACACACAATTAGTGTAATAAATGGATGATCATCTGGGGTGGGTGGATTTAGATATTTTAAAAAAAATGACTAAGCATAAAAGCTAAAATGTGAGTCTGAGTTTACACAACTACTAAGGACTAATCTAGCAGGTAGATCAGTTCTGGTGAAAACACATTTCTGCTGAGCCAGAAATGTTTCATATGGAAACAGAACTCTCAGCAAACTAAGCCTATTCCTAGGGATGAATGAGTCACCACTTTTATATCCAATTTAAAAAAGTGCAATTTTCAAAGCGCAGGAGATGCAGTTTTACATATTAAACATAATACACAACATAATATACACTGCATTATTCAATGTTAAGACTTATAAATAGGTGTAATTAAACCTAATAATGTAGCCTGAAAATGGATTTAAGCAATCAAAAAAAGTTTCAGTATATTATAACTGTACCAGTTCTACACTGATTACACAAGCACACAAACTCTTGCTATACTGATCACTATGTATTTTATGTTGGGTTGTTAATTGCACGCTCTGTGATTTAAACTGCTCTGGTTAGGCAGTAGTTTCCCTAGGGCTGGGCAATTAATCGAAAAGTAATCGAAACCGACATTCAGAACCTATAATCGTTCAAATTTTTCCAGGTCGATTATTTTGATTACTTTCCCTTTAAAAACACTACGGCATGTGGAGTCACGTGACCCCGCTCTGTTATGTTACGTTATTCCGCCGACATGTCGAGCACGGAGAGCTTAAACACTGAGACAACTGAGCAACTTGTCAGTGAACTATGAGGGCAAAAAAAATAAATAAAAAATAATCGTTCATTAATCGCAATCGAGTTAAAATGTGCAATTAATCGAGATTTTTATTTTAGGCCAAATCGCCCAGCCCTAAGTTTCACCATCATCTTGCCGAACACATTGAGTAATTTATATACGCCTGAACAAACAAGATTTTACTGCAAACCTTGGTATTCCATATCTTCACTGACTATACTTTCACTTATGATATAAAAACATAACAGGGCCTCATGCTCCTTGTGTCTGTCTCTTGTCAGCAAACAGATGATTACACTGAGGAAAAAAAAAGGAGGAACAAGAGACTTGGAAATATTAAGTCATGCAACATGTGTCACTTACCATGTTCGTTTTTGTTGAAAGAACATAGTCATGACTACCGGATGTCGGCAAGATCCTAAAAATATAACTCCAGCCAATAATAGTACTGACTGTTAACATCTGGTGAACACTGAAACAGTCACTGCTGCTTATTTCCCAATAAGGCGGGTTTCTCTATTCCCCTCAGAATTAAGTAATAACATTTAGCTGATACAGCTTCAACTTCAAGTATCATTTTACTGATACCGATATCAAAACTGATACTTGTTGTACGGATACTTACTGATAATACGCTTGATAGTTTGGGAAAAATAAGGACCACATAAAAAGATGTAAAAATATTATCCAATAAAAAGTAATAATAAAATAACTCTTTAAAGTTTTATTGGATTATTGTGTTTGAGTGTCATCATAATGAGGGAAGACAAATAGCTACTAATGTGTGGTTGTGATGTGCAGAGCATCACTCGGTCTTTCCCACTGACCCAGTCCAGCATCATTTAAAAATGCCAGATAAGAATGGAATAACGAGCAGTGATGGGAATAAATAAACGGCGTTACTAAACGGCGCTTTTCATGCGAGCAGCATCCCGCTCAGCCATAGCACCTCTCTTTCTCTTGGGGGGGGGGGGGGGGGGGGGGGGGGCTTTTTTTTTTTTCGAGGGACAGGGAGGG
>JBBIGB010317409.1:0-10373 GCA_037577075.1 Alestopetersius hilgendorfi | reverse complement strand
AGAGCGAGACAGGTTTAAAACTGGCGCGATCCGGAAAAGTCACGAACCAGAGAGAGAGAGAGAGAGAGAGAGAGAGAAAGAGAGAGAGAAAGACAGACAGAAAGAGAGAGAGTAAATCTGCGCTAAAATATCAAGGTGAAAGTCATCATCGCTTGCGTAATATAGACCCAGCTCCCAACCCAACTTTGTGAATAGATTAACGGCGATATTTTTTTAATCGAGCGATAAGAGTCTCGTTAACGGCCCAGCACTAATTCAAACGTTTTGGGTTGAAAAACACATGGACTGAAAAAGAACAAAACAAACAAAATTGCAAAAAATGCTTGGAAGCTACAATCATAAGAGCCTGATTATTGCCCTCCATCACGGAGAAGACACAGATGACTGTGAGTAAGCCCACGTGTTGAATGGTGGAAAGACCAAATGCGGACACACACAAGTGATCAGGTAAGCCATGCGTTTTAATCTGAGAAGGCTCTCGGCACAGAGTAGAGATTTCCACCAGGAAACCTGCGTTCTCATACGCACACAGATATATACCTTACGGTGCCTGCAGACGTCATGTGACCTTGTGCATGTGACACCCATTTGCTTTGCACATTACAATTAATAACTTTCATTTTTTCTTTGCTAGGAGGCAGTACATGTATCTTCCAGAATGCATCTCTTCAGCGATCTGTTGTATTTAAAGAATACAACAGATCATCAGAGTTGTCACCATGTTTGACTGTGTTGCTCCATTTGGATTTATGTTTGCCATTTTCTTAAAAAAACAACTTCTGCTGGTCTGACCCCACTACTCCACTCTAATATTTGTCCCTCCTTTTGCACTGACAAGCCTCACATTTCCCCCTTTCCATTTCCCCTTTAAAGCCCAGCTTGATCCGGATATCTTTGTTTATTCTCCCTTGAGGTTAGATGTGGCTGGCACTTATTGTTGTGCTGCATCACATGTGGATGGTTATCACTCTCTGATTATGAAATCTAGTCTGCCCTTTTACTTAGTCCTCAGCCAAAGGATCAAGTACGTAGTCAGACAGCAGTCAAAGAGCTACATTCACAAACCTGGCTGCTTCTTGTAAGTGCTGTGATGGGACTTTGATTAGGTTTTGGAATTTGTATTACTCAGACACAGTTGTATTACTGAGCACCTATTTTTCTTGTCTTCCTGCCTTTTGGAATAAACTCACTGAGAATCACTTCTGCTGGTGTGTTTTATCTCCACATGCCAGTTGCATACATGACACAAGAATGGACCTATCCTGTTGAAACACAAGGTCCCTCAAGCCTGGAAGAAGCCGTCCTGTTTGTCACTGAGCTCTGGAAGCAAGCTGTTTGGCTCGACATGCCGATACAAGTTGTGGCTGAGGTGGTGAATGCCATTTGTCTGTCGCCAGTCACCCATCTCTAACCTTCCATGCACTATGGGTGGTGGTGGCATAGTGAGTAGGATCTTTGCCTCTGGACCAAGAGGTCACGAGCGCGAATCCTACCTTCAGCAAACCACCGCTGGGTTCCTGAGCAAGACCTTTAACTCCATGTTGCTCCAGGGAGAGACTGTCCCCTGTAGTAAGGGAATAGAAGTCGCTATCAAATTGACAAGTCTAATGCCTAATTTCCAGAATGACATTTTGGTGGCACCATGAGTCCTTGATCATCTGTCCCAAGGGGAGTTGATTAGAGATCAGCTCCTCTGCTGGTGGCAGACTTCTCCATAATATTCAGGATATGGGCCGCTGACAGAAAGTGAAATAAGTCTGCCCTGCTTCAGTCAACTGAGAGGCCTTTAGTCTGGAGATCCAGATCAAGTTGACCTGCTGTGATGCCGGTCTTAGCGTGGATGGGGTCATCAGGCTGGACATTTCACTGGACCAGCACATCTGGACTAAGAGCTGTCACACCCCACCATCTGGACCACCATTCCCCCAAATATACACCCGTCTCCCTGGTACTACTGACTACATTTTCAGCTAACAATGAAAGAATGTACCAAAAGGCCAAGGAGCTCTGCCTGTACTGTGGAAGTGACAGGCGCAGGATTTGGCAGTCCCCTTCAAAGAAAGCCCCTTAAGCACATTTCCTATTCAATTACCTTCCTATTCAATTATAATCATGAATAAGCCCAATTCCATGTCATACCTAAACCTCAATATCACACTATTGGTATGGCAAAATTACTTCATGATCTTCCTGCTGAGATAACTCTTTCATTCAGACTCACATATCTTGATGTGCTATGACCCCTGAATGCCCTTTTGCACTTTTGCAATTACATCCTCTCTGAATATTAGTCATTTATTTAGTGCCTCCAGAGCAACCTGTTCCCCCTTCACCAGCCCACAGGTCAACTACTTTTTTTTTTTTAGCAAACTTGATAGTTCGCTTCCAGTAGGGTGATCAATGAAAGACAGCTTTTAGCATCACATCTGTCCACAAAATATACCCTGCTATGCAATGTGAGTTGGTAAATACTTCCTTCATATTCCAGGCCTTCATAAACAATGTGACAAGGTAAAGCAGGTCCTCTCCCACCTGCTTGTGTAGGTACTCTCCGGTTGGCGATCTCATTTCTAGGATACAGCATCAGGCAGGCAGGAGACAGGATGGATGATGCAAAGGTGTTTTTGGTCTCCGAGTGGCCTAAACCACAGTCTTTTAAGGATATGTGGCAGTTTCTGGGATTCACCAGTTTGTATTGTAAGTTTATTCAGGGCTTTAGTTTAATGCCTGCATCCCTTCCCCTGTCAAAGGCAAGCCCAAAAACCTGACTTGAAAGGCGGAACATAATAAAGGCACTACTTTCAAGGCAAAGTTAGAGGAATGATAGCATTGGTTAGAGGTCATGCCAGATGATCATTATTCTTGACTTTTGATTATTCAAGATCAAAAAATAGGACACTTCCCAGCTGCTATCACCTACCCAGTGTCAGATAGGACTTGGGGAAGGAGGCGCAGATGCAGGATTCCATATTTTACATTGTCTTTATTTACACACACAAACTCAAGAAGTTCACGAGGGCCAACACAAAGCAAGACCCTGACCCTGACACAAAATCCTAAACAGAAACAGACCGCTGAAACACTCCACAAAAGATGGAACAAAAAGTGCTGGACCAACACAAGACCGTGACATTAGGTACACTGAATACACAATTGACTAGGACATGAACCAATGAAGACATACAATTACTTTAACTAAAATACTTAACAGCTATAACAAATTATGTAAACTTAGACACCATGACACAGATACAAAATCAAAAATAAGAGTCTCACAAGTTACATACAATGGTGACCTCTAGCGGCCACTAACTGAGGACATTACACCCTGCTGCGATTACCTCCGAGTAACTTGACCCATTCTGCTCATATCCACGCTGGTAGCTCCAATTGTGTGGAGCCTGAACAAAGACATTACATGGGTGGTCCAGAATCTTCCAGTGCCCCAGAGATTGCCTGACCAGGCTCTATGTGCCGAAGTGCTTTCATGGACACATGACAGAAGGGGCCCAGACCTACCCTGCTACCCAGTAGACGAAATTCAGCAACAATATTGGTGGCTCATGCCAGATGTCTCTCGATGTTCTCAGTGTATGCCACTATAAAAGCCCATGTATTTTGCCTGCTGGTAAACTCATGCAGATTCTGTGATTTGAGTTGGTGGACCAGTTTGCTAAAGGCTGTTGTTTCCACCCTTTTAAATCACCTGCAGATTGACAATGCCCTGTTCCAGCATGTGTTCTTGGCTTATGATGTATCAGAGGAGATCCTGTTAGATCTAAGCTCCCAATTTGTGTCCCATGTTTGGAAGGCTTTCCAGACCAAACTGGGGTCACCATTAGCCTGACCTTAGGCTGTTATTTTCAGTACAATAGTCAGGTTGAACACACCATGTAGGAACTTGGCAGGTTTCTCCAGGATTATTGCCATTCCTGGCGTGCTCTCACCTTGGCAGGATATGCTCAGGTCTCTCTGCACCGCTTGGCGACCAGACATTCTTTTTGTGTGCTCAGGCATCAGAGGGTGTGGAAAGAAGTGAGCACATCTATAAATCAAACTAGTAGGTGGTTTCAACTGCAAGCTGACCACTGCAGGGGGAGGAGCCATCCACATAGCAGCCAGGTGACAGGGTGTGGCTAGCAGCTCAGGACCTTTCCCTGAACCTTACCAGCTTTCCATGTTTTCCTACTCAGACTAATTGTTCAGGGACACTTGGATAAGGGTGTGGCTGAGTCAGCCCATCTGGAGGAGTTCATGATCAATGTGCTGGCTCAGCCCCAGTACCACTCCTTGGGACAATACCAATCTCACCATGTATTGACTCCACAAGTCCAAGAGCCAATGTAAATCTTGAGTCGTAAGTTCACTTCTCACACATGGGGATGCCCTCCAGACTGCCTCCATTGCCCACTGCATCCTTGAGCTCTGGGTGGACCACACTCTAATATGACCTGGCCACCAGGGGTTTCCCAGTTCTCATCAGATGGAAGTCCTACCATGGCCACATCTAACGTGCCACGACCTGCCCATCCCAGATTGGAAGGTATTGATCCGAGGCACCACACCTCCCAACCTCCATTATGTCCCTTTTCATTTCTCCTTCAACTCTAACGAGTCTCACCTATACCTACCTTCTGTTTTAAATACGTGGCCATGCAGAGCCCAAAGAGTTATGCTCAGAAACCTGTGCCATGAGAACTTTGATTTGGTTTTGGAATTTGTATTACCAAGCCAAGGCTGAGTAAGTGCCTCCTTGTTCTTGCTTTCATGTCTTTTTGAATAAACTCACAAGGAATGACTCCTGCAAGTGTGTTTTTGTCTCCACATGCCAAGTCCCCATTGTTTCCTGATTCAAGCAATTTTAATATGAGTATGTACCGCGCAACCGACGACATGAACAGAACAGGATAAAATAAAAATATGCAAAGAAAAAATGATCTTGATATATGTTTTAAAAAAATTATACACACCAAATGATAATGCATGGCTGCTATTTCACAACTGTCGGCTTGGTGCTTATTGATTAATCTATTCTTATTCTTATTCTGCATTAATTATATATTCACATTTCAGCTGTATCTGACACAGTACAGGCAATATTTTACAATAGCTTCAAGCAGCTGCCCAGGCCCAGCCCTTCTAGTATGGAATGCAGAACATATTCAGTGTTTCACTGCAAATGTCACAGCACATTTGGCACAGAATCAGAGATAAGTGTGAATCTTCAGGTTGGGCTAGAGGTAAATCAGCCCCATCTTAGTAAATTCAAATGTATGACCTGTCAGTGGTTAGCATATTTCTTGTATAAAAATTTCTAGTTTCTAGTCAGCTTTGTTATAAAATAAAATATGATTGTTCAAAAAACAATCTTTTTGGCCTATGTTTGACAATTCATACCAGCTACCCCTGCATAAAAAACATATTTATTAACAATAGTTCCCAGCCTAAATGTCCATCATTAATTCTTAAAAGAATGATTCTGTTGTTCATAAGCATTTCAATTATGAATACTACTCAACAGGACAAGGGCCATATAATTCATCTGCTGAGGGAAACCCTTGCCCCAAGGGCCAGTCTAAAGACTATTGCCCTAAAGGAAGTTTCACAAAAATCAGACCTCCTTAAAGTACACTATACTAACCCTAAAATCAAACAGACAAGACATGTGTAAGGTATGAAGTTTCATACCTTACACATGTTTCACTTAGTTTTGAATACATTGAAAATATGCAATGATTTAAGTTTGTTTACTCTGTAGGCTAAGGGACAGAAATATACTCTTACCTTTCTAAACCAATTGGGACTTATTCAGGCAGCAGACTTAGCCAGTCAATAATCAAATAAGAAAGTATCTTGTTTAAGTCATACCATATGAATAGTAATACTATAGGAGTGTCCAGGACATGCAAGCAAGGCTCTTTTTGGCCATGACTAATGCTCACAGCCATCCTTTCTTGTATTGTGATTTATTATGAAATCAAATACGTCAATTATTTAATTTATTACTTTTTAAAAGCAGACAACGTCTGACCCTTAAATTCATCTGACATGGTTAAACAAGAATAATGCCCCAAACCCCCCTTAATGTCAGTTTTAACACGTTTTTTTCAGTATAAAGAACATTTTATTTTGTATTTTCAAATGCAAATTCGATTTTTCTCCAAAGAATTCCATTCATGAGTGAAACCTTTTTAAGCTTTGTGTTCCTATTTGTTAATGTCACTCTGACCCAATTTACACATATGGAACGATGGATAGTCCAGGTGTTTGAGTGAATGCAGATTTGTGTGAGTGACAGTTTGCTGCTCAATTCTCTCTCCAATTTCAGTCATTGTCCAAAGGGAGTAACGCTGCATCTGTCTGAAATTATCCTGCTTTGCCAGAAGCAAATCTTTACTTCCCTCTTTATTTCCCTCTCCACTCCCACATACACCCTTGCAGATTAAATCAGGATGGTAATAAGGATAACTGTTTTATACATTAAGTCTGATTGCACCAGGTAAGTCTCAGTTTCAAAGTGATCCAAGTGCTAATGTGATTAATATTTGGCCTGCTTTTGCTTTTTCTATATGAAAGCTGTTTTACTTCCACATAGCCTACCAATAAGTAAAAATAATAGTAACCATCTGCAGGCATCACAAAGGGAAGAGGACAATAATAATAGTAAAAGTATTTTTGCTTTTCACTTTGCATGGGATAACATCTAAACATCTCTCCTACATCTAAACAAGGTCATACAAGGTCACTCAGGGTCCATCTGCAGATTCACCACTGGATTAGATGTAGGAGATGTTTTGTTTTAAATGTGCTCCAGTATGGTTCAGGTTTCATACAGTGTGTGTGTCGGCCTGTCCTCTGTTGGTTGACCCCAGACTGACCTCAGATCAACATTCTGACCCAAAGAAAACAATCAGTTTTCTATGTCCATGCAACATGTTTTGTCTGGCAAGGATATATCCAAGAGTTACACCTTGTGGACAATATGAATCAACGAAATGCTATCTTTAATGTTTGTCCCGCCTACCAACAGTAACTGTTAAAAAACCACACTTTTGCCCTGCAAAAGGTAGCAAGCAAACAAATAACGATCCAGGCTTCCCCTACAAACTGATAATGTAGGGACAGCTCCATGTCCTATGTGCTTTTCTTTCTTTTTTCTTTATTTGTTTTTACATAATTAAAAAAGGGTTGTGTACACACTGGTTTAATATTTTCTGATTTATGAAGCTGACAACCTGAGCTTTCATATATGAAAATATTGCAGGGGAACAGTCTCACTTGCCTCACTGCACTATGAGAAAGCACTGGGAAGACATCCTTTATCTGTTATATATGATATGTATTCAACACTACTTTGCCTCAGAAGGATTTCAGAGTTCAGTCTGTAACTGTAACCTATTACTGACTCAGCACCTAAAAAACAAGAAAACTACTGTTCAAACTATTGGCCATTTTGGCCATATTTTAAATGAATAAATAATGATATTAAAACTCTTGTTTAAATCATATTAGAGAGAAGTAAAGCTGTGATCTGCAAGCAAACTCAAACTGATTATGTTGTGTCTGTGTCTGTGTGTGTGTTGAATGTCAGTTTGACTCATTTAATCAAAATTTTAGAAACACACACGCACACGCACACACACACACATTTATATATATACACTTATAAATGTGTATATATTTGCTAAGCTAAAGTAACCAGCTGTTCTTACATTGCATTGTCCATGTGCTTTTAGCCCTTAGCCCCGCCTCCTTATTAGTTTGTTTACCTGTGTGTAGTTTGTGACTCCTCTAGTCTTGTCTCACACATAAGCACCTCTGTGTTTTTGTTTGATCTGTGTACATTTTCCTATGCAGGGTATCCTGTATTCAGCCTATGACTATGTTCTGTAGTGTTTCCATGTGTTTATTTAATGTTTTTTTTTAACATTATTTATTTCACGTTTTCTTCATTAAAGGCATGTTACTTACAAATATATCCAGCTCCCAGCACCTTTGATTCCTGACAGAGAGAGACACAGAGAGAAATGGAGACAAAAAACAGTCATGTAGCTATACACTAGCTTGATACATTCTTTTTGATTTATTGAAATCATACCATCTGATGAATTGATTATGGATATAATTTAAGCCTCACATCACAATATCTGAAGAAGTAATTTTTGCCTAGTCAAATCCGTACTTCCTAATACGGTATTTCCAGTTGTGTTAGTGAGAGGGTTTGGGTGTGTTTGAGGCTGTCTTTTAGGAGGGTTAGTGGGGGTTTGGAGGAGTTAGAGGAAATTTTGGTGCTACATGAGAGAAAGTAAACATCAGAGATGCCAATCAGGAGATGGGTCCCAAGAGAGGCTCAAAATAAGTCTGTGTGTGTTTGTATGTGTGTAAGATGCTGGAGGCCCTTCACTAAGGCCCATTTATTAAATGTGTTCTTCACTTCTACATCCCACAACAAAGATAAAAACATATCCATCTATCCATCCAATACCGCACCTGCTCCCCACCACTCACTCAGATTTATGTATAAACCAGAACAGAAGCCCATTGCACGGTTTTATTTGTTTATTCAGTTAATTTATAACAGGAGGAACAATTGCATTGTTTAACACTAGAATCCCTGAAAAAAAATATTCCTGGCGGGTGCCATGAAATGCTGCACTTTCATTTCATTCTGAACTCAGTTTAATACATTACTCTTAAATAAAATGTAAATATAAACCCGAGGTTTAAATACGGAAAAGTCATGAGCGAGAGAGACAGAGTAAGAGAGAGCGAGAGAGAGATACAGAGACGATCCGCATGCTCCGGAAAAGTCACGAACGAGAGAGAGAGAGAGAGGTCTCTGGTTTAAAACGGGCGCGATCCGGGAAAGTCATGAACGAGGGAGAGACAGGCAGACAGTAAATCCGCGCTAAAATATCAAGGTGAAAGTCATAGCTTGCTTAGTATAGACCCAGCTCCCAACCCAACTTTGTGAATAGATTAACGCGGTATTTTTTTTCCGCCCGTTAATATTAATATATATAATGCTACATACAAGTTCCAACACTAGAAATATGTTGCAAACTTTGCATTTGCATACCTAATGTCCCTCATCCCTGCATTTGGCACAGGAGAATTTTTCACTTACACAATGGCTTACACAATTGAGGAAGAAACTTGTCTAAACTCTTATGAGCTCCAAGATAAAGACTACAATTTCAACAACTGAACAAGTTTCAACTGTCAAGTTTCTACAAGACTTTTATTCATATTGGAACAAAACCTTGTAAGAAAAACCTTGTTCAATTAGAAAATTTCATTTAAAAGCAACTTAAACTGGGAGAAAATCCAGAAAGGGTTTTAGCAAAGCAGTTAAGCCTACTGCTAAAACAGTTAAAATGGTGGCTTTTGAACTGGGCTTCTGAGGATGTAATGATCAGAGTAGCAGCTTGATTCTCCTGCAGCAGGAAGAAATCCCCACAAAAGCCAAACCAATATTTAAATAGTTAACATAACTACTGAAAATATTGATCCAAATAAAGACCGGAAAGGCAACAGAGTTGCACAAACACTACACTAGCCAGAGTCGAGGATCCCCTGAGTGACACCCTGGGGCGCACAAAATCAAAAGTGACCGACACTGAACAAAGCACACAATATGGTGACCGTGACATGATAGAGCTACTCAATGCTTACTGCATGGAGAAGTAAAACTTTCAGCTAAATTTAAAGATGTACTCCAGCATGAAAAGTTGTGAAGAAACTTCTCAACCCAGACTACAAACAGCGTAACCCTCCAAACCCACTAATTTTTTCCAAGCACTTTTGATCGGTTGTCAAAGTTGCCTTCACCTAGGAGCAAATTGATCATTTTAATGCCATGACTGGAAATGAAGTTATTGAGCAAGTTCACCCTTACACCAGCTGAAGGGAGACACCCTACATGTTCCTTCATCACCAAACAGGAAGCTGTAAGACACTGAAGAAAGTTGGACACATACCTAAACATGCCTAGTTCACTTCCTTTATCCAGAATAAAGCTATATACAGGGAAACTGGAAGTGGACAAGACGGTCTAGCCTTGATTTCAGTCAAGTGTAACTACAGGTCCTAAAACAAGTGCAAAGACAAGTAGGATTCAATACAGCAGGAATCTCCAAGTCAGAATCAAGGATTTATTACTTTCATAGAAAAGGCAAAAGTCAGATACACCAATACTTCAGAGCCAAACAAACTGTCAGGAAAACATTCAGTGCTTAACAGAGTAGTCATATTGAGAAGAAACCCGTTGTCCAGGCTTGAGGGACCCCCCACTAAAGCCTTGTGAGAAAGTAAGGCTTGGAGAAGCAGCAGATGACCAGTCACTTGAGGCTTGTGTTGTAGCAGCCTGCTGG
>JBBIGB010317296.1:0-10378 GCA_037577075.1 Alestopetersius hilgendorfi | reverse complement strand
TCCACATTACAGCTCAAACATTACAAACAAAGAATACAATTCTGGAGGAGAAAGTTTTGTACTTGGAAATGAGATCCCATGACAAAAATATGAGACTCGTAAATCTTCCTGAGTGGGTAGAAGGATCGGACGCCTGTGCCTTTCTAGAAAGAGAAGTTGGATTCCCAGGATGCTCAGACATACAAACTTCCAAAGAATGCTGGAGAGAGCAAACTGAGACTGCTCGCTCATTCTCTTTTCTCTCTCATTGGGGTGTCATAGCGTGCTCCTATCGTTTCTGTACTAGTTTTTAATCGTTAATTATAACTTACTAGTGAGTTAACTTACAATTATTAAATTATTCCCCATCGGTCGGCAACGTCACCAGCCCACTGACAGAGACGACTGGTGCGATAAACGGCAAGTCTCAGTTGGAGTTTGGCGAGCACCTTCTCTGCTCGGAGTGCAACATGTATAGTTCAGCCCCTCTCTCCGTCACTAGCTCTAGTTCCAGCGTAAAGTTGTGTGACATGTGCGTTAGTCACGTATCTGACGGAGAAGGTTTCAGAGTTAGAGGAGCGCATCCGGATTTTAACTAGGGATAGGGGACGAGGGTCTGGTGTGTTGCTAGCCAGTCCGGGTGCCTAAGTGGAAAATAGCTCGCCCCCGACTCCGGCTGTAGAGCCCCCGCAGCAGGGCAATTGGGTGATGATTCGGCGGCATAGTCGCAAAGCTCTCTCTCTCACGCGCGCGCGCACAGGAGAGCTTCACCACCCGAGCACCACTCTCCTCCTCCCGTTCACATGTCAAACAGGTTTTCCCTCCTCAGTCAAGCACCAGCTGAGAAGCCTGCTCAAGTGCTCTGGTTATAGGTGATTCAGGTTTTCAACACCTGAAATGAGCTCCTTCTTTAGGGAATCCAGCAACAGCTACTGTTAGGTGCATATCGGGTGCCCGAGAGCCGGACATTGCAGGGAACCTGAAGATGTTAGCTATGTATGAGAGGATAGTGTTTCATGTAGGGTTTGATGATATTCGTCTGCAGCAGTCAGAGGTCACCAAGGCTAGTGTTAAAGAGGTGTGCAAATTAGCCCAGACTATGTCAGACGCAATAGTATTCTCTGGCCCGATCCCAAAGGGCATGCCCCCAAGGCTTGCAGCAGGCTTTGGGTGCTGAATTGCTGGATGTTCACGTGGTGCTCAAAAAACAACGTGGGATTTATGGACAATTGGTCCACATTCGAGGGCAAGCTTGGTCTCTTAGCCTAGGACGGTATCCACCCCTCGCGGGAGGGTACTGCTCTCATCTCCTGCAGCATAGCGCATAGTCTGGTAGCTAGCTGGCAGCACAGTTCAGGTAGTCACTGCTGACAAACCAGTTCCGGAGCCAGGAGGCAGACATACTGGCTTTACCGATCGTCTGCTAGCCGCCTTGAGTCATCGCCTCGGTTTCACCCGAAGTCTTATAATATCAAGACTGTGTCTGTCCCCATGAACTAAACAGAAAACTAGGAAATAGGCTTGTCACGATACTAAAATTTCTCAATAACGATACTAAGGATGGTACTTAATACTCAATACTATTTGATACTACAGGGAGAGAAAAACCAAATACAGGAACTTTAAGTGTGAATTTAAGTGTGAGTAGACAAAAATTGCTGTTTTCTTTGTCTACTCAAAATTGTACAGCGTCTAATAAATGCATTATTATTAATCTACTCAAGTTTCAGTCAACTAAAAGTCTGAGCATTTTAGAATTATTTTAGTCAGAATTATCCACAATTTTCGACTAGTTTTAGTCAATTAAAGTTGTATTTTAGTCTCAATTCTATTTAACCCAGTCAATACAGTACAAGTATAGTAAACAGTAAAAATAGACAAAATCTAAATTTTCTTTTAGTGAAAATTTTTTCACAATTCAAAAAAGGTTCTTATTATTTTATTGTTACATTACAGACTCAAGAATACTGTCCATCCATTCCAGACATGGAAGATACTCCGATTGGAATTTACATAATTTATTTTGCCAACCAAACATGTTAGAACATGCACATACATTTAACAAAATAAATAAATAAAATAAATAAAATAACATCAAATAAATGTATGTGTCATGGACGTCTTTAGGTCTATTTGGGGGGGGGGGGGGGGTGCTGAAGTGAAGTCCCCCTAAATTATATCCATACATTTCCTAAAAGATTACAATGAGCACAGATACGCACTTTAGAAATAGAAATAAGACTATTAATTTAAATTTAAAATAATAAGTGTAGCTATCATTATTGAATTAAATTGATGTAGTGGCTGTTGGAGCTGCTGTAGGTAGTGGACGGGCATTAGGACCCAGGCGAAGCTACACGGCGCTGCTTGTTAGCGAGTAGTTTGTACTCAGTTCAACAGAACAATACAATGAGTAAGTGTCAATAACTGTAAATTGTTTACTTGTTTCCTTAAGTGAAAGGAAAGGTTTGGTGAAAAGTTTTTAGCCCTCTATACACGCCAAATTTCTTCCTACAATCCTGGGGCTAAGCCCCACCTGTCTGTCAGTCCTAGTGACATCCCTGGTATGTGTATTGCCATAAAACCCACAATTGTAAAACTGGTAAAAGTCTTCACCCTCTGTGTGTTCCCCTGAACGTAACTGAATTTTATTATTTTTCCTGAAAAAATAGTAGTCTAGAGACTTTTCTCTCTCCTTGGCACAATACAGTATTGGCAAAGTGTCCCAATACTTTTGCCCACCCTATATGTTTCGTCTCGTTTTTGTCTTGGGATAAATGTTCGTTGACGATATTTAGTCATACTGCTCGTTGAGAAAGCATCACTAGACAAGAGTCTGTGTAAAATTTCACGGCACTTGGCTGTTCCCCAGTGGAGTTACAGGGCTGTGAACACGGGGTCCTCCAGGTAGCTGGGGGAGGGGCTGCCCGCTACAATGCCGGTTGAAAATGTTGTAGTCTGACGCCAATTTCCGTGAACCAGCAGATGCAAAATTGGCATTTAAGTATCGATAACAGTGTTAATTGATATGTATACTAAAATTTTGTATTGAGTTTGATTAGTATCTGAAAATTGGTTTTATGACAACCCTACTAGGAAATACCAAAATGTGTGTTTAAATCATTTAATTATTATAGTTCCACCATGGACCAAACGACTCAAAATTACTATCAACAAAGTAACCAGGGCAATGGACTCCATTGCGTTCAGCGAGAGCGCTGCTCATCCTGTTTATCCTGAAACCGTTGCATCATGATGACGCAAGTGTGCATAATGACGAATGCTGAAACCCTATGTGAGTGCAGGCCAGAGGGGGATAGGTGAGGGGGGTCAATCGTACTCGGGTCCAGTTCATGACAACCATGCTTAGTGAGAGTACACCCTTAGCTACGGGCACCCACAAACAGTGAAAGAAGTGTGAAGGCATTCGGCAGCAGCAGTAGTGCGGCTAAGAGGTACGACACAGACTTATCTTAGATTGTTGGTTACTAACAAAGAACAGACTTGCACCTTCAACACACCAGAACAAGCACAGGATCTTATTGAGAATATTAAAAAGATGAACAGTAACTGATAATAGTAAGTATTGCATCTAACTAAAAACATCTATGTCAAAATGACAAATATTGTTATGTTCTGGAAAGCCTAGGCTATAATAAAATGTGATTGAAGTGAATGTAAAGAAAATTTTAAATATTGTGTAAACATGACAAAAAAAAAACTATTTTCAAAGGTCTTCAAACAAAGTAAAAAAAACACCCTAAATATGTCTGAAGTACACGTTTGAAGTTTGAACCTTATTTGTGTTGGCTACGCAAAAGTAAGAAGAGCATTCAGAAATGTAGTTTTACTTCATTTATATTTATTAGATGGGTGTTTCACATCTATAACTTCCCCCTCCCCCTGTCAATGGCTCTCTGTATGCCTGCATATCTTCCTAGCAGGACCTGACAAGTATTTGCAAACGTAGCCTATCTGACACAAAGAGCAGGCTACCCATCATTCACACCCAATACATGCATACTAAAAGACATGTTCTGTAAGACTTATGGAAAAAAGAGACACATTTTCTGCTCTTATATAGTACATTAAGATGTTTAAATTATCTGAGAGTGCAGTAAGATATTTTGACTAGAAACAAGCGAAATGATCCTTTTACCGTTTGGCTCACATAATGTAAAAGCAGGCTGTTCTGGACACTAAGCGTGTAGTTTTACCCTCAATAAGACCAACATCACACACACGCCCCTTTTACTGGACCGTCCTCAGATTAGCCGGTGATCTTCCAACTAACACAACCAGCAACCAAACATGTTCCCACACACACACACACACACACACACACACACACACACACACACACTCACACTCACACACACACACTTTACTGAAGAAGGAGAGCAGTCCAGTCCGGTAAAGGACAGTTAAACACGGTGTAAAGTGTGTGAAAGTGTTAAACGCTCTTTACCTTCAGCTCCTGTTTCTGTAAAACACTCCGAAACGCTGGAGCTCCTCAACCGCACTCTTCTTCTTTCTTGAATTTTAGTAGCGGATGACAAACAGTTACCGCCACCACCTGGCATGGAGTGTGGATCAAGACAACTATATTTTCATATTCTCTCCCAACGGTTAGTTTCTTTAAGAATCTGAACCAGAAACTTATAACACTCATTTCTCGAGATATTTTGTAAACTCAACCTCACTCATGGGCTCCGGAAATATTTTAAATGGGCATTTTGAATACCTGTTTATACCTTCCTCGCTCTGTAGGAGATTTTTCTCAGCATTCATGTCATTTGGTTTTCACTCAGGTTGTCCAGCTGCATTGTGGGCGAGCAGACTGACCAGCTGCATTACTGCGTCACACTGTGTCACTTTTCATAGCCACGTGCACTAATAATGTTATTTTATTATATCTGCCATAGTTATATGTTACTTTGTTTGAGTTATTTTGATATTACATTTGCTCTGTTACTACTGTTCTGTCCTTTTATTGTATATCTTTATTTCTTTTTTTTTTTGCATTGAGCATGTTTATTCATCAAAGAACATCGCAAAGTCTTCTGGTGAGAGAGCTGGAAAAACAGAGATTTAAGAAGAGACAAAAGGTGGCAATGAGCTTGCAAGGCCCGATGCTGATTCTTCAAACTTGGTTCTGTAGAAGGAAGCCATTGCAGAAGTTAAATCAGTGGCAAATCTACATAAAAGAAAAATAAAAGGTAACGTCATACTCACATAGCATTTTCCTTCCTCTTGTTTCGTGTGCTTTCAGTTCCCTTCCGTTACACTGCAGGACCTCAGACAGCCATGGAGCCGGGGGAGAGACACGCTTTGGTCTGGATAACAAGGGGCAGAGTAGATTAACCGAGCTGTTGAGAGAGATCTTGCAGTTTTAGACAACAAAATGAACTCAAGCTAGCTTACCAGATGAAGAAGAAACAGCTAAGTAGACACCACAAGCACAGACCAAATCTAGACTTGAGTGTTTCTCATTTTATACTTCTGTAATTAGCGGGAGTAAGCCACATCCACTATTACCTCTGGCCTCCCAAACACCAGGGGCCTCATGTATAGTGCATAGGATTCACACTAAAATATAGTGTACAAAACTAGATATGTGCGTAGACCACAAAAAATCCAGATGCACAAAACTGTGCGTAAACAAAGTTTTACTCACTTTCTCTTCATAAATCCCAATCAACGTGAAATTGTACGCTATTGGCCCAACCCACTGTTACGCCCCGACTCCTCTAGTAATTATACATATTTGAATATGCAAATATATTTAAATATTTTACCACTGAATATAACCTTAATTTCCAGGAAATTAAGGAAAATTAAGATGAAAAGTGCACAGATTAAGGCTGTTTAAGTAGTAAATCTACTACATTTTCACCGTTTTCAAATTTGCCAAATTTTCAGATTAAGAGATTTCACACTGGGGACAGGCTCCGTCTTCAGTGGGACCCAATGTCCTCTATGAAATTGTCATATGGCTGCATCGCACACACAAAATGAAATTATGAAACAGACATATTGGCCCAAAAATATGAACATAGGTCTTCTTACCGAGAAGTCAGCCATCACGCGCAACACCATTTCTAGTTTGTTTTCAACATTACCAATTCTGAGAATAAACAAAACATTACTGTGATGTATAATTTGCATATTAATAGAATGAAAATACTTCTCTAAAGAGGCCTTTATAGCAATGTGTTTGCAGTCGATCGCTTCCATTACATTTGGAAAACCAGACGTTGCTGCGAATTGCGCTTTTATGTTTGCCTGTTCAACCATAGAAAAGGAAATTGTACATATCTGGATGACAAACGGCTTATACCACCCTGTCCAGCGGGCCTGGTTAGACTCAGTGATGACCGGGAAATACCCGATAGGTCCGCGTTCACGCTGAAAAGCTCCTCTAGCTAAAAATCCGAGGGTGAAAACTTGTAACAGGAGAGTTATGGGCCGTTCTTTAAAGTCTGCCTTTGTAAAGCTGCCCCAGTTCAGCACACAGCTCCACGAATTTAAATCGGCTTAGAAGCAGTTATCATTACAAGCCAGGAAATCAGTATGATCCCTGAACACATGCTCTCTTCTAATTCTTCCATGCACGATATCTACCAATAACGCGAGAGCAGCCATGGTAGTTTCACTCTCCCACTCTCCCACTCTGTCTGTCTGTCTGTCTGTCTGTCTGTCCCTCTCTCTCTCCTGCTTGAACACGCTTTGTCCAAACTTCATGTGATGCATCGGACGAACGTCCCCGACACACAAATGCTGTGTTCTGGATTTGAGCAAGCACACTTTGCATTTTCTCTGCGGAAATGCAGTCTAGTTTGTGTGTGCTTCGCTCAGAATTTAGAAAACGGCGCTCGTTTGTTTGGTTTCTCCTCAAGAGGCTGCGCAAGCCTCAAAAGTTTAAGGTCCTTGCACCCTGAGTCCAAAACTGTTGGGTTTTTTTTTTTTTTTTCTTAATCAATGCTACGGTCAAGCGCGGAGAGGGAGAGCGCTTTCCAAATGGAAATGAATTCTGAGTCAGCCCACTGGAGATTAAAAAGGTGGAGAGGATGAATAATGGTGGGAGACCATGGAGGGAAGAGCAGCGAGTGAAAAAAATTGTGGCGACTCATCAATATTCCCAACTGAGAAAGCTTCGGCGTGAAATAGTGCGGCTAAAACAAGCCGCTAATGGAAATGTTTTTCGGTTCATTTTCGTCTCCCCGCTGTGTGGATATACATCTCAGGAGAGTTTGCGTACGGGTGGCACCGTCTGGGACAGAGAAACCTCGCCATTGGTTCTAACTTTATATAATTGGACAAAAAAAGTGGTAGAACTCACATTACTGCAGTGCGCTGTAAAAACACCATGCAATGCATACAGTCAGTTCATACAGTCTGTTTATGGCAAGTAAGCTACAAATACAGAATGTTTCCACTGCTGAGACGTCACAACCATGAACACTCATGCTTTTCAAAGCGATAAAGAGTGCTGTTCCTGCAGTCTGTAGCTGCTACTGTTTTCCTTCAGACACCTCTGAGAAGAGCCAATCAGAGCACAGCAAGGTTATAATAGTTTTCGATTTTTCATTAGTTTTAGTTTTTATTTTGCTTTGACTTTTTGTTTTCAAATTCAGTTCATTTTAATTAGCTTTTAGAGGCAGATTTACTTTTATTAGTTTTTATATTTTGAAATTGCTTAGTTTTAGGGTTTTTTTGTAAATTAGGATATTTGTCAGGTGCATGAATCAAAATCACCAGAATAAGTATTGTATAATAAAAACTCAACCAAAGATACATTTAGAAACATGTATTCAGAGGACACATGAACATCCTCAAATTGAAATACAACAGCCCACAAGATAACAGCCCAAAGTACAATATTTGTGCAATGCTGCTTCTGAGGTTAGATACACTAGAGAGTCTGAACTAGAGAGGCGAGACGTGTGTTTATGCCACAGAGATAAATTGCCAAGATCCAGCACTATTTAAGCAAGTTAGTAAAAATGTAACATCCCGAGTGTCCATAACGAACGAAACGTCTCCTCCCCTTGTTAGCCCTCTATGTAGCAAACACTATGTAGTGAACGAGTGAATGAGGGAACAAGTGCACTTTTCGGACACATCTACTGTCAAGTTGTAAAACGTAACTCAACATAACTCAAAAACGGCCTACTTTGAATTCACTATTCACGTGATGTCACAAAAACATATTTGCATATATTCTTTTCAGCCTCCCATTCGTGCTGAAGTTCTTGGGGATGTTTCAGGTTGGACTGCTTGGTGAATGAGGCACGGTACACAATAACCAATCAGAGCACACTTAATTTACATATCTGTCTTAAAGGCACAGTAACAAAAACAGCCTCTTCAACTGTAAAGTCATGTAGAAATGTGGTGATGTCATAATATAGGTGACGTCATAGTCAAAGTTCTACAGACGGGGATCAGACTTCTGATAACAACAGTATTTCTGACTGGAGACGAAAAAGTTTCAACGCTCAGTTTCAACCGAGTCTTACCTGATCACCAGAGAGTGCATGACCCAGGCCAAAGAGGACACAAGCAAGAAAAGCTCTGACGTTTTTACACCTGCCGGACTGTTCAAAGGTAAAACAGTCCCAACCGAAAAACCAGCTCCATCAGCTCCTAACCTGGTTCCCGAGCGGAAACGGTCCACCCCTATGAACTCAGCCGAAAGACCACCCGAAATTGCCAGCAACCCAGTGTCTCAGCGCCCATACCGGGACCACATCATCCATCTTCTGGCGCTGCGATCCTACAAGAAGCTCGAGGTCTTGTTCAGGTTACAGCGAGATGGCATTAGGCGAAAGGAACGCAAATCACTAGGAAGCACCTTACACCAGGTTGCCAATCTTAATATAAAGGATAACTCATTTTCTCTAAAGGAATACATCTACCGCAAGGTCCAGAGGGACTGGCCAGGTTACTCTGAGGATGAACGGATTCAG
Organism: Alestopetersius hilgendorfi; assembly: GCA_037577075.1. Classification (NCBI taxonomy): domain Eukaryota; kingdom Metazoa; phylum Chordata; class Actinopteri; order Characiformes; family Alestidae; genus Alestopetersius; species Alestopetersius hilgendorfi. The sequence continues at coordinate 1,427 of JBBIGB010317296.1, read as the reverse complement.
CTGGACAGGATCCTGGCTCATAAAATGAGCCTGTCTACAGATTCATCCAGCAGTACCTACAAAGAATCAGCTTCATCACTACCGAAGTGCCAGCCTGAGGTCAACTACATTGACCCTTTAAGGCTTAAGAAGCCACGTATCTCCCACTTCCAAAACCGCGGTCCTCTCAGCTCAACAGAGCGACGCTCCTCTTCTGAAGCAGAGAAGAGAGCAGCTCCTCCAGTCACTGGTAATGTGACGGAGAGGGAAGGGGATAGAGGGAGGTATCGAGTGGGCCTGTCTGGGGTCGAGTGGCCCAAAAAGAGATGCCGCTCCAAGACACAGGAGAAGTGTGTCTCTGCCACAATTCGCAGCCCTCCTTCAGATGTAGAACCACACAGCGAAGACATGACAAGCAAATCTGACATCAATGACCTTTCAATGCCAGTGGTCCCCGATTACATATCTAAGTACACTGCAGTGGTGTCTATGGACCAGAGGCAGCGCGACACGGACGACTTCAATGCAGAGTACGATGAGTATCGTGTCCTTCATGCAAAGGTGGAGAGCATAATTAACTGCTTCAAGCCTCTGGACTCCCAGTACAGACGCCTCCAACCTGGAACCAAAGAGTACCAGATGGTGCAATATGAAGTACTGCAAGAATACAAGAAAGTAAAACAACACAACTTTCATGAGGATAGGCAGCGCTGTGAATATCTGCACAAGAAGTTGACCCACATCAAACGGCTCGTTGAAGACTTTGACAGGTGGATGGTGCTGTTCTGGCTTTAGGTGTTGGGGCTAAGCAAAACCCTGCAGCCAGTCAAATTTCACTGCAGCAGAAAGACCACAGTCAGAGGAACCAAGGACATCAAACAGCCTGATTTTCTTTCATTTATTGTTCCTAAATGTCACTTATGACCTCTGGCCCCATCCCTGAACCTGTTCCCCATGTTTCCCTATTCCCTTTTCTTTTCTTTTTTCTGATGAATTGTTCCTCCTGACAAATAAAACACTTTTCAAAGCATAAAAAGTGGCTATTTTAGATTCATAAATGTCATAAACTTGGGGTAAAAAAAACCAAAAAAAAACCCAGAAAAGTGTAGGCTAGTGTAGCAGTATGAGCTTCACCCTGCCTTCATTGTAGCAGTCTGAGCTCATTTCACCCTCTAACAGCTGTACCTCCTGGTACGTGCTTACTAGCAATTGGCTGGGGAGGGGTAGAGCTTAGTATAAGAGGTGCTAGGTCACCTGTGGCACGTGTCTTGCACTTTGAGTTGGTGATCGCTTACCCCTGTTTTACACCGGATGCGTGTCCACTGCGCTGTGTTTCCATTCCTTTCGAGGGCATGCGCCAATTCACACTGGACGCGTTTGTGGTCCGTATCTGATCCGGCGCGCCACTGGTTTGCGAGATCACATGATCACGGGAGAATTGTAAGATC
>JBBIGB010317278.1:0-10378 GCA_037577075.1 Alestopetersius hilgendorfi | reverse complement strand
TGCTTCAGGGAAAATGTATTTTTAAGAAGCTTCCCAGTGGAAACCTCGACAAGACTAAGGTTGTTTGCACCTTGTGCAATACGGAGTTAGTTTACTGTAGGAGTTGAGAAACCCGTTCTCAAAGACTTACTTTTAGTAATTATTTGGGTAGCACACATATTCTGAATGCCTTCGGCAGAATTCAAATGAGCCATTTTAGTCTGGATTAATTCCAAGATTACAGTGAGACAACAAGTACTCCTTGTTAATTACCTCATATTGCTCCTTTAGTATTTTACTGAGTTGAGTGTACACTTCGTCTGCCTTCTCAGAGGACTGAACTTCGCTGTGATGAACCAGAATAAAATCCTCATCTTCATCACCAGGAGGGGAGGGCACCTGAAATACACAGACACACACATCTCGATGAATCACAGGAAATCATAAGATTAATCGCAATTCATCATTTTAATCTTTGCTCAGCATTTATTTTTAACTAATTAAAAATATATACAGACATGCATAAATAAATAAATAGATATATATATATATATAATATTTTGTATAGTACAGTTTTTATATTATTTTGTTAAACATTGTATAATTGTATTAGTTATTATGCTTGTACTTTCTTCTTTCGTTCTGTTCACTTTGCTGCCATAACAATGAAGGATTATCTTATTACATCTTATATTGTCTTAACAGTGGTATCAAAAACTATTTAACCAGTTTTTCGGCTTCTTACTGTAGACAGTCCAGAATGAAATGGGAGATGTGCATTACTATTAGGAGAATAAAATGGGGGGTTTTTGTGTTTTCTAAGGGGTGGTAATCTGTCCCCCTTCAACTGGAGCCGATTCCTAACCTTGCTGATGTCTACAGCTTTTCCACTCCGCGCTGCTTCAATCATGGGGTCGAAGCCCTTGGCCGTGCGGAGGTAAACCTTGGCCTGCCCCAGATCGTTCTTCTGCTTCGCCTGCAGCGCAGCTTTCATGTACTGCTTCTTACGGCCTTCCAGAAACTCCAGCTGCTGCGAGGCTGAAAGGGAATGTATTTATTATCGCTTCCAGAACAAACACCTCCTTCGCTGAGTAATAGGATTAACAGCTATTTTTTAAACTCAAATAAGCAGAAGAAACTCATAATAGCTTATATAAAATACATTTTTCAACAGGGCGGCTCATGACTTTTTTCCAATGGCACAAGGTACAGGGCTGTACTGTGAACAAATGTGTTTCCATTACAATAAAAGGAACCCGAACCCGAGCTGCTGGGCTGAAAGTGGGCCGCAGCCAAGCTGACTGCATCACTGCTTTCTGATTGGTCAAAATGTCATCACAACATGTAAACAGGCCACTGTTTTTTACTGTCCGCACTAAAAACAAGAGACACAAACTATCGACTGGGAAGTTCAAGCTCGACTGTCTGTTTGGTCTGAAGATTAATTTCAGTGGGAGGTTTCTATGACACTAACAAATGTATCTTTAAACGTGAAGGGGCTCCAGGACGTCACTAACTTACTCTGGGTTCGGTTCTCATCACAAGAATGCTGGGAAAAAATGAAAGCTCAAACAAGACTATAAATAATAAAAGACCACAATAACAAAAGCAGCTCGGACAGAAAAACTTTCCACCGGTTCGACTCCATGGACGCGGTTTTGGGACAACTGGCCATAAACTGTGGAGAGAACTGAGAATTATACATCACTGTACAATCAGGTACAGAACGGTTCCTGTAGACCTGAAGAAAAGCACCTTTAGTGGTTTGGTTTCTTTTAATCAGCTCTTGTTGTTCATCACTTCTCCACATTAAGTACTAAATATAATGTTGGGCAGATGGTGGGTGGTGGAGGTAGCTCAGTGGGTAGGGTGAGCTACCTGGGTAGGGTACTTGCTCCGGACCAAGAGGTCACAGGTTCGAATCCTAGGGAATGGAAGTCGCTTTGGATAAAAGCGTCTGATAAATGCCGTAAATGTAAATGTAAATTGGCAGGTCCTGTAAATACCAGCATTAAAAAAATGTGAAAGTCTTTACATTAGAATGGGGAGGGCAGCTGAGAGCCAGAGTCCAACTGAGTTGGTCTTTTTCCATTTGAATCAGGTGTGTATAACTGCCAACTCTGTTATGTTAGAAACTGAAATCCATGCTACTGTCCGCTGTCCACCTCAGAGAACGCATGGACAACAGCGCCTTAGACTCTTGGACTCACAGTCATGAACGGATCTGGCATCAGCAGGGAACGAATTTCCAGAGGCTAACACCAAAACAGCTGCACCACTGGAGAGCCCAGCAGAATGATCAAACACAAAATGATCTGAAAATCACTAACCTTGAGACGATATACTCTCTTTCCTAGCTGTGCTCTCTGGAGAAGGTGTATTAGGATCCTGAACAGTCGGAGTCACTGCCATCGTTGGCTTTTTCTTGCTCTCTGGTGGACTGGCTTTGACCTGGAAATTACACAAAAAAGCAATTTTTATCATAATGGAAACATAGTTGCAAAAGAGCAACTTTCTCTTCTGAAAGAGTGAAGTTCAACATTCTGATGTCAAACTGAAATCAAATAGTTTTTTTCCTTCTGGGTTCAAGCACATAATACTAATATTAAGCAAGAAAAATTCTACTTTTCCTTTTAGATGGGCCTGAATTATTTCATGTATTCATCTGTTATGTTGCTTTTCACATATTTGTTTTTTCGTTCTAATCCACCAAAATTGTAGCCTAAACTATACATTTCATCAAGAAAGATCTTCTGATAAAACTTGCCAGTGTTCCATATCATCTCACCTCACAAATACGGGAAAATCTTCAAATCCACAGACAATAAGAAAAATGCAAAATCCAAACTGTTTCGCTGCACAGTGAAGTTTTGTTCACTTTTACAGTTTCCAGTAAGTCATACTGTGTCCTAAACCACCTCCAAGTCTGCTGCACCTTAATGAGGAGCTGAATGTGGTTTGCATGTATGTTAACAGAAAAGATTTGGGTGACTATTGACTTCTAGGGTTGACAGTGTTAGCCTCGTAACTCCAGTTTTAAGCAAACGAAGCAAAATTTGGACTTCAACCATATCGTGGCCGATTGGCAAAAAAAATAAAAAAATAAACTATTTCTTTGCAACTGTGTCAGAGATGAGAATCCTGTACACACTGTTATTCCAGTGAAAGAGCTGCACTGCAACTACCAGGGAACAAAGGAAATTATTTTAAACATAGTTCAGAATGCTGTAGCAAGTGTGATTTGAATAGATAACTGCAGAGTTTATGCGTCAATGAGAGCGGGAAAAAGACAAGGGGGGACTTGATGCATAGAAAACAGAACAGGAAGGATGTAAAACTGGTTTGAGCTCAATCATATCTGTTCAATTAGATGCTTAAATTATTACCTTTAAAAGCTCAGTATGAGAATAAGTGTTAAGGTGGTTATTTGAGGATACTGTTTGGTAAACTTCTGTTTGGGCCAGTGCTTTCTTCCTTTAACAATAAAATTGATCACCACCCCCACAGAACACGAGTGTGTTATGGTTTTTATTCATGCTAGCTTTAATCACATCTCAGTGGCCTAAAAAATAAAAATCATTAAAAGTCAGACCGCCTTAGTCTGTTTCTTCTCTCCTTCTTCTTCCTCGTCCTCGTCCCCTGCGTCTGCTTCCTTTGAGGCGAGTTTATTGGCAGCTTCAAGCACGGCGTCCAGTCCTTGCTCAGGTGCAGCCGCCTGCTGGCCAGGGATGGGAGGAAAACCTGTTGGGCACAATAAATCAGAGTATAAGGTAGTATGTTCTGGGGGGTATATACACTATATGGACAAAAGTATTGGGACAGACCTCTTAATAACTGAATTCAGGTGTTTCAATCATACCCACTGCCAAAGGTGTTTAAAATCAAGCAGATCAAGACATTCTGGACAACGTCATGCTTCCAACTTTGTGGACCCAGTTTGGGGAGGAACCTTTTCTATTCCAGCATGACTGTGTCCCAGACATGGCTGTATGAGTTTGGTGTGGTAGAACTTGACTGGCCACACAGAGCCCTGACCTCAACCCCATTCAGCACTTTTGGGATGAACTGGAGTGGAGATTGTGATCCAGACCTTCTCATCAACATCAGTGTCTGACCTCATAAATGCTCTACAGAATGAATGAGCACAAATTCTCCCAGAAACTCCAAAATCTTGTGGAAAGCCTTCCAAGAAGAATGGAAGCTGTTATCGCTGCAAAGGGGGACCAACTCCATATTACAGTCTATGATTGCAATGTCATTAAAGTCCCTTTTGGTGTAACGGTCAGTTGTCTCAATACTTCTGTCCGTATATTGTATATTCAACAAATAATAAGTTCTAACAGCTATGAATAATAATACAAAGAAAAGAAAAACACACTATTATCATTACTATTCTTATTATAACAATAAGGTCACAGATCTGAAAGCCTCAATGATCAGGCTCTCACTGACCTGGTGGCACTGGCAGCTCATCATAGTTAACAGGTCGTCCTGCTTTATGGGAGCGAATGGCACTCTGGTATTGCTGTGGAGGAAACGGAAGACATCAGAGAACAAAGGTGATATTTATGCAAATACATGTACATTCACCTGAATGTCACATGGTCACGAGTTACTAAGTTTTAATAACATTAAACCTGTCAGAGCCTGTAAACTGTAATGCAAAAGCTTAAAATGTCATGGACATGGATTTAACTTAGTCTTGGACTACACTGTAATGTCCATACAACTAAGTCTTGCTGCACCATAAATAAAACTATGTGACCCTTTGTTGTGTACCTTGGCGATGCGGTCGTGCATGCGAGCCTTGCGCTCGTCTCCGCTGGCCTTGGCCTGAGTGCAGGCTTCTTTATATTTGGCCATTCTTTGCTCCAAAGCTTCTAGTACCGTTTTGGGCTGAACTGGGCCAGACTGGCTTGCCATAGCTTCAGATGAACAAAGGATGAAAAAAAAGAGAATGGAAAATATCAACAAAATAGTTTCTGTAACACTTTTTGCAGCCTTGCAATAAAAAAACCAAGCACAGTAACCCCCCACTTTTCCAGAGAACACAAAGTCTTGGGATGGTGAAATACAGCTGTACACACAGACAGGTGGTTTGAAATGAGCCAATCTGAGAATGCTATTTATTTCTCCTTGCTGCTGATTGGTTGCTGCCCTTCCATGCAGCTGCAGTCCAGACTATCCCCCGTGGAGCGTCTCAAGTTTCCTCATATTTTTCGTTTTGTTCTTCTTAAAGCCCTGCATTTTTATTACTGTATATTAAATGAATTTATTACTGTATTTAACTGCTTATACCAATGAAAACATGCATAAATTCCAGTCCAGTCTATACAGGGGTAACATCTTTTTTTACATTCTAGCACTGCAGGAGTTCAGTGTAAACTGTACAGTACAAATACAGGTTTACCTTTAATGAGTTTAAAGTGTTCTGGCAACATATTTAGGGGCCTATTTAGGATTTACACTGTAAAAATAGCATTTTTAGGCATTTTCTTTAGTTCACAACAACATGGTTTTTCACTATACATGGGTGCTCTTGGAACGTAGTCTGGGGTTTACTGTATTTACATAATAGAACAAACAAATGTTTTTTGGTCAGATAAAGCAGGACATGCCTTAATATACTAAGGCATTCTGAACTCTAAGTGCAGTATGGACTTTTGTCCAACATATCCAGCATTTTTATCAAATATCCCACTGAGAATTTTTCCACTCACAGACCCCTGAAACTGCAGTGATACATATAGGAGTCTACATTTTAGTTCTTCATCCTAACAGAACGTTACATGGCTAAATACAAGTCTCGAGATTAATTAGTGCATAATAAGCCTGTGGTTAAAGGGTTAAATAAACACAAAGTTATAAAAAGCAATAAACTTTCAGTGCACTGACCCTGCTCGTCCGATGATGATGGTGAGACTTTCACAGCTGGTTGCACTGCTGCCACATTCACTTCAGCAGGAGCGGCTTAAGAACCAGAAATTCAGAAATGAACACGGTCAGAAACATTCCAAAGGACTAAAATTCACAGGTGGTTTATTTCTTGCAGCAGGGGAGTCACACAGCAGACCCAAGTCTTACAGAGGAGTTGTTCAAAGTCTGCTAATCTGTCTTCGCCTTATATATGCCATGCGTACGTGACAACCATACATGGTTACTTGTCTTAAGCATTGCCTTTAACCAATCTAGTGTTTATGAAACCGCAATAACAGGAACTTGGTTACATCCCCACATCCCATGCCAGTGTCTTTTCCCACATTCCTCCTGCAGCAGAGAGCACCCTCCCAAAACATTTCCCATGGAGTAAGAGAAATAAGTCACACAGTTCATTACAGAGTTTCTAAACTAAGACAAAACACATTGTGGACGGATACATAAGGATGATACAGAGGTGAAAGAAAATAACAATTCGTCCAACAAACAACTTCCCTGACCTGCCCTTGTCGGTCATTTTATCACTTTTAACACTTAGAGGTGGCAGATTTCCACTTAAAACCTGTTTCTGCACAATTAATCAACCACATTCTACCCCATCCGTCACTAAAAGAATTGCTGACTGTTATTTGAGTGGTGGATCTCTAGCTAGTAATGACAGCGATGTATGTGACTCCAGCAACACCGCTGAGCCAGAAAAACTCAAATCAGCACCACAGACACGATCATGTGAGTGTCTCAGCTGTGCTGGGAAAAGTCCACTACCCTTCCCTTTCTTTTGATAGATGGGGTACCGTAGGAGGGTTCTGTACAGGGAGAACGTAGGTTCCTCTCCTGGTTCTTACCTGCTGACAGTGTGGGGGGCAGGCTGTTCAGATCGATGGGCTGTCCTTTCTCCAGCGCCTCCATCACCGCATCAAAACACTGAACCAGAGAAAAACAAACAGTATTGCTCTGTTCAAACCTCGCATTCCTCACATAATATGATAAACGTCTCCACAGAGTCAGTCAGTCTGCGGGGAACTAGGGGACTTGGTTAACAAGCCCGTACGGCACCATGACCGCGTGGTGGAGAGAGAAACGGTCAAAGCAAAAGGAATGGTCATTTTTATGTGTCGAAAATTGTTTCTCATGTAAACAACCTTAATCTAGGCCCCATCAGTAGAGAAGATTTTTAGATGATTTAGATTTTATGGGAAGTTGCTGTAATGCCTACTGTTTTGTTTATTTGCCATTTTAAAAATATTTCAGTCTCAAATTGACTAAGAATAAACTGACTGTAAACAGAATTAATTCCATAGCTATGAAACTCATCATTTACTATATATAATCACAGTTAAATAATGTAGTGTAAGTAATAACATTTAAACGAGTAAGCAGACTTTTGGTCCTGGAGCCAGCGGTTAATGCAGAAGTGGCTGGTAATTCATATGAAAGCTCTCGTGAGGAAACATCTGATTCAGCTAACTGTCCTGTTTCTAGTGTCAAGATCACATGATGGCGAATCTGGCGTGAGAGTATAGCTTGTCAGTAAAAACTTGATTTAGCACCATCTAGATCAGCTACACGATTAGAGCTTAGTTTAACCAATAAACCAATTGTTTACATTTTTCAATGAAAAACTATTTTATATAATGTAATAGTAGTATAAATAATCAATATTCATATTCATCTTTTTTTAAAGTAGAATTTCGAAAACTATAGTAAAATGATGGTTTTATTTCTAAATGTATAGACAACCTCTGCTTATTTATACTACTTTAGTCATTTATACTACTTTAAATAACAAAAACAGACTCCAAACCTTACCTTACTAGCCTTGATGAACAGTTTGGCTTGCCCGATGTCTTCAGCTTGCTTTGCCCTCAGAGCGGCCATTCTGTACTCCTTCTGTCTCTCCAGCAGCATCTCCTTCGTGGGCTGCCCGAGAGGAGGCTCCACTGGGGCTGTATAACAAACCACAAAGGGCCTTTCTCAGACAATATCCTGAAGAATGTTTCAGACTAACTAAATATTCTAGTTAGACAACCGAGGCAGCAGTATGTCCTGAGGAACACAGTGTAAAATATCAAAATGCCTTTCCAGTCTTAAGCCAATCCTCAGTTCTTCATTTTTTCATTCATTTTTTACCTTTAAATGCATTGCATTTTTAATGTGGTCCTGAGATGCAGTTCTCCGGGTTTCCTGTCCAGTTTCAGAGGAATGGTTTTGTTTGTTAAGACACACAGTGAACTACATATGAGCACAACAAAGAGCATCTAACTGAAGTCCTGAACCAGTGAAGAACCAGGAGCAGATGATTCCAGATGATCAGGCGATGATCAGTATACTGGTGGTGCTGAATGCTGAGTGGGTGGAGCTCCTTTATCTAGGCTCCTTGTATCTTTAGGCACTTTGCAGCCCGTCAGTAAAACATTTGTTCCCATTTCTTTCATTTAATCTACAAATATTTGCACAATATTGTACTTTTTAGAAGTATATGGTTCATAAGAGCAAGATTCAGATCTCTGGAGAGCTGCTGAGTGGCAATGCACTGAGAGAAAGAGGAGCAAACGGCAAGCGTGTAGGAGAACAAACACCGGTTATATTTACTGAAATCGGTGTTTACTGATACACTCAGAGTTCTGAGGATAAACACTGGTTCTAGACTGTTTTACATAATTTATATTTACTGAAATCAGAGTTTACGTACTTTCGTCCATGTTTATAAATAACAGGGTGTGGTACAGTGTCAGAAGTCCGCCTAAATAATCTCAGCATGGTTTGAATTATGTGTGCAATTGTTATATTGCATAGGTTTTATTACTATAGGCTATGCCCCTTCTACTTTCTTTGTTCTGTCTGCTTTGCTGCTGTAATGGTCCAAATTTTCCACCTGTGGGACTAATGAAGGGTTATCCTACTTTCTTTTAATATATCTTTATATGTCATCTCCCATATATTAAAAAAAATAATTAATAATAAAAAAAAACTTAGGCACTTACCCTGTTAATTGTTTTACCTTACTTGTGTTGTTACTTTTTTTTTTCTTTTGACAGGGTTTGTTAAGATGTATAACTTAGCTAGCAGTGACTTGGTTAAAAGTAGATGTTGGTTCACGTCTAGCTTTACAGGTATGAAGGACAGACTTGGACGACTTAAACACTGATGTATGTCGCTCTGGATAGAAGAGTCTGCTAAGTGCCATAAACAAAGTTTTTGTGATTATGGAACGTGTGTCTGACCTGCAGGGGTCTCCGAGACGCCGCCTGCCTGCTCTTCCTCTGGTGAGGTGGTGCTGGAAGGCTTTTCTTCACCGCCGCCTGGCTGCTCCATCGAGATGGAAGCGGTGTCCACAGAAACGGGAGAGGTTTCCACGGCGCTGTCGGACTCTCCATGTCGCTCGGGTGACTCGAGCTCAGGAGAGGATGCATCGGCTGCAAGAGCTGGGGGTCGAGGTGGGCCTCCAGGGACCCCGCACGCGACTGGAGGAGGAATCTCTGCTTCATTTATTTTCCCTCCTTTCCGAACAGACGACAGCATGTCCTGTAAGGTCTGCAGAAGTCACATCAGATCAGAACTAGGTGATGCGCAGTCGTTCAAATGTTTGGAAATCAAGGTATAATTCCATTTATAATATATACAAAGTAATCATTTAAATGAAGTTATAATTAAATGACTATCATATTAAGATTATATCTTACAAAACAAATTCTAATTAATATCCAGAATAAACTTCAGAGTACATTTATATTCAAAATGCAATTAAATAATTCTTCAGCATTTTTTCAGGGCAGGTCCACCCACCTTGAGTCCCCTCTCGTATCGCCTGGCTTTAGAGGACTCTCCAGCCGCCTTGGCGTTGGTTATGGCTGCCCTGTACACGGCTATCCTCTCCTCCAGGGTGTGCTCGACACTGCCTACTGCTGCAGGCGCCTTCACCTCCTGTGGGCACAACAGAACTGGCGTGGGCTAAATTACACACAGTCAGCCAAACGTAACCTGCATCATCTCTCGTCAGACGCGATCAGTACATCTGGAATCCAGACGCTCACACTTCTTCCTGAGAACCTGCTCTAATTTCACTCCTCATGCCGGGAGCATTTCAGGCATGTGTGCTGATACATGTGAAGCAATGATGCCACGGGTCACGACATCAAATGTTTTGTAAAGTCTCGTCACTGACTATTAGCACTTCTTTCGTTCCTCATCTGATCTGAGATCTGCAGATACAGACCTCTTTATTATTACACATCCTGACCATAGAACTCATTTCCACTCAAACCTGTTTGCTGTTGGTTTGCTGTTGGTAGAGTTCTTCCAGTAAATGAGATGAAAGATACAAAGAATATCAAATCATAAATGGTCATTCTCAAAACATTTACATTTACGGCATTTATCAGGCACTTTTATCCAAAGCGACTTCCATTCCCTATCTACAGGGGGCAGTCTCTCCCTGGAGCAACTTGGGGTTAAGGGTCTT
>JBBIGB010317217.1:0-10381 GCA_037577075.1 Alestopetersius hilgendorfi | reverse complement strand
CGCCCAACCCGGGACTCGAACCCAGGACCTTCTTGCTGTGAGGCAACAGCGCTAACCGCTGCGCCACCGTGCCGCCCTATTACACTTTATATATTTATAGTTTATTTATACATGTACTGTATATGCCTTGTGCACTTTTTGCAAAATCTGGAGTCACACCTTTGCATCTCACTGTACATTATGAGATTATAGTAAACGTTGACTGATGCAGGTGTAGTATAGCTGTGTAAGCTCAGGCTGGGTACTAGGACACTTCTGCATGTATATTGTGTTGTGCCTGCTCCTTTTCCATGGTGTTAGATGTTAGATGCGTTGCTAGGAAAGATCTGTGTTGCAAACTGGACCATTTATTCCCCATCAGCCTGCAGGACCAACAGAAGCAGTATTCTGAAATATTAAAAATGATTTTTTTTTCTAATTAATGCCATTTTAAACTTTTAAATGTTTTTGTATGTTTACGGCTCTTAATAGAAACAGCTCATTAAAATAATACTATAGTCATTCTTTAACGACTAGAATAAATTACAGTGCTTGTTTTTTTGATACTCCACCAGCTTAAAAAACATAGTCCTTTAAATACAGATTGTTAGAAGTTCATAAAACATTTATGGCATTTAGCAGACACTTTTATCCAAAGCAACTTCCATTCCATAACTACAGGTGGCAGTCTCCCTGGAGCAACCAGGGGTTAAGGGTTTTGCTCAGGAACCCAGTGGTGGTTTGCTGAAGGTAGGACTCAAACCCATTACCTCTTGGTCCAGAGGCAAGTATCCTACCCACTAGGCCACCACCACCCCAAAAACTGTCTGTATCTGTAGTTTCATTCAAATTCAAGACTGCTTTGTTTACAACTGCTTGCAATAATTACCATCATGCATACACTCAGATGGTTTAATTGTAATGCACCTGTGAAAAGATCTATGTACTATGTTCCAAAAGCTGCCCCGTTGTTAATTTCTTCCATTAGGACAAATAAAGATGCTTATTGATATCTGAAATCCACACGCATTGAACATTAAAACAGGTTCAGATGCAACCATCACTACCAGGTGCAACAGCCTTTTTATCATTATTTGTCTTGCTACCTTGCCCCGCACAGGAATCAATATGAGCACAACCTGCAGCCATATTGCCTTGCTAAACTAATTGCAAGGCGGCGTGTGATGTAGTCTCCAGTTTTCCAATACAATTATCACAATGCTTCAGATCCTTGGCAAATGGAAGGGCTCTAACAAACATTTTGAGCCATTTATCCCAGTGTGCATTGGATGAAGGGGCATTTGTCTCTATGTTCTTGGGGTTGTGTGCAAAGACTGAAGTGTTCATATGAATGATGTGGACTTTGACAGTTTATCTGTTCATCTGTTAAAATGTAATCGATTCTGAATTGGGCGCTATGCCTTGCAGCTTGGCGCGGAGGTTTAGTACAGGCAAATATGGTTCAGTAGAATTTGGATTCACTTTCAATGGACTGTTTTAACCTTTTTGTGTAAATGCCACAAATGTCCTCAAGTCTGATTTATATATTCCAGTTTTCCGATTTTGGACAGCCTGGAACAACACGCACTATACACTTTATGAGAAACACTGACCGTGTAAAACTCAGTGAGGTCCGTTAGTGGTCCAAGTGGGAAGCTACACACTGCGGTCCATCTGTTATCAACTACCCTTCATCACATCCATCACTGGCCATCATTGACCACAGGAGTCTTATTGACAAGATGCTGTTTGGGTGGTGTGGCATTCTCAACTGCTCTCAGCATCACTTTTGGAAGAGAACCTAGTAGCCGCAAAACAGTAACTTTACAGGAGCAGTAAAACCGGCTTCATTTTCAACATAATTTATTGCAACAAGATTTTGTTTGAAGTAATTTTGAACCATTTTCTGTTGGTCCATTTGGTGAAAACTTTCAACAAAATGTAAAGGACATCTAGTACTTTTTGAGGTACGTTCCCAAAGCGATGAAAAATCCTCTTTTGTGTTTGCACATGAACACATGAATATGTATTTGCTTTCTGACATGTAGGAACTACTAAGCTAAGGTATATTAAAAAACCCTCTCTCTCTCTCTCTGTCTCTCTCTCTCTCGCTCTCTCTCGCTCTCTCTCGCTCTCTCTCGCTCTCTCTCGCTCTCTCTCGCTCTCTCTCGCTCTCTCTCCAGAAATTCCAATAGAGGCTACATAAATTCACCACAGGGACAGTAGAGCTGTGTGCAACTATTTGCAGTCCCACTTGCACACCGGCTTCCGTTCTTAAGTCAGGTTGTCTTAAAAGGATTATGTCATTGCGATGAACTTGGGTGCCTTCTATTATAGTGAGCAAAGTCTTATCACTGTGTACACATTCCCACCTCTTGTCACGCTTGCCGTTTGATGAGCTTGGTTTCTGCGAATATGAACATGCAAGGTGAGACTTCTTGTGTTTGTAAATGAAAATTTCAGCATGTACGCTCCCTGACTCGGATGTTGGGAAGTAACTAATCTGAGGTGTTAAAGAAAGGTAAGGCTTGCTTACCATAGGAGCTTAAGGGGAATTAGCTCGGGCATTGAACACAAAAGCCCCCATGCCTTGTTAGGTTTGACATTTTCCACATGCATCCAAATTAGCCAGTCTGTTTACAGTTTGTTTACAGTTTGTTTACAGTCTCTGAAAGTTAATGCTGGAGTGGTGCAACAGTAAAGTGTGATGAGAATTTAGCAGAGGGGCAGCTGCCCTTTTCCTGGCCTTCAGGGTGATCCACAGTCATGACTAAAATTAAAAATAAAATTGAAATAAAATGTAGATTCTTCCCGGTATTCTGATATTTTTACTCTAACTACAGTTTTTTATTGACAGAATAATTGTAGATTTGAGCTCCATTACTCAACAGCTGACTGTGCAACAAGCAATCCATGCAGCACTGAAGAGAAGCAAAGAGAAAAAGTTTACTTTTACTAAGTTTTGGTTCATTTTATCTTGTTTTGCTTTGAGTCAACCAATCATTTTCAGCCTTAGACTTTATGGACCAATAGAAATGTGACCCTCAACAAACAGAATTGAAGCCGTCAACACAGAGTGTATCAAAAATCAATGTTACTGTCTGTGCAGCTCACTCTGTTATTAAATATCTACTTCCATTTGAATTTATAGCTAAATGGATGTAATAACTCACAGCGTCTAAGCGTTTTAATATTGTGGTCAAATGGTCAGTTCACTCTTTAATTAGTTTCTCCTCTTTTGCTGGATTCATTACCCTGTAGTTTCACTGGAATGCAGTAAAAGTCTAGGCATCCAGCTGTTCTTTGGTCTTGTAGGTTCAACTCCATTCCATAAAGAGCGTAACTCCTTAGCATGTTCACTGACTCGCGCATTTGTCACATTAGGACCATCCTTAGCTCGTAAATGGATATGAAGCATGGCTGGCTAAAGCGATCGATTTCCTCTTGGGAGCAGTGGGTTTAAGTGATTCATAGCAGTAAAACAGGCAGAAGTGATTTTACAGAGGAAAAGTTCTCCAGCATCTATCAAAAGATCTTAAGCTGCAGCGATAATTCAAGCGAGTCCGCGCAAGACGGCGGGCAAGAGCCGTATTTTACTTGATGTTAACTAAAGCCGATTCTTTGATTTAAGCCTCGCTCTTAATTGAGTGCGTCCTCACTCAGCGTGCATCCTTTTGCAAAGGTGCGTTTTATGCTTTGAGTCATTTTCTGCAGTGCACGGAGCCGAGGATTTGCCGTGGTGTAAATAAAACATGAAGAAGAAAGCCTGCATCTAACTGAGGAGCCATCGACTTCATTTGACTTTGGCTGCTGGCTCCAAATTGGATACCGCTTTGCAACATGAAAATGTTCTTCCTCCCTCTCCTTCTTTTTTCCTCTCTCCTCTCTTCCTTTGTCTTTATCTCTTTGTCTCTCTGGACTCTCTCTTTCTTTCTCTCTCCCTCCCTCCTTTTGTCTCTCTTCCTCTGTCTTTCTCCACCCTCCCCCTCTCTCTCTCCCTGCCATGCTAAAGTACTCTTTCCCAATCCTTGTTTTGTGTTCAGTTTGCTAAACAGTGGAACTAATTGATCTAAGAGGGATGAAAAGGAAGAAATTTTAAGTGTGACTCCACACAGATGAAGACAGGCTTTGCCTGCAAGGGACCGCGCAGTGAATGCAAATATCATGCCACAAGGGATTAATTGCTTCCAAGTCTTTTAAAAAAGGGGGTTTCTCAGTCACTTCCTTGTTGATGAAATATTCCCTCAGCAATTCACAGTCTCAACAGTTCTGTCTCCTTATTGATTTGTCACTCCATTTTTGATGATACGAAATGTAACAGAAATGATAATTCATCGTAATTGCTACAATGTAATTTCATCATTACAGAGCAATAGAATAACATCGATCAGCTCATTACAACGGCACTGGTGGGATATATAAGAGTGAACAGTCAGTTCTTGAGGTTGATGGGCAACATAAGGATTTGAGCAACGTTGACAGGGTCAGAGCACCTGGAAAACAGCAGGACTTGTAGGATGTTCACTGATGTAAAGAAAAGTGGCCCCTTATAGTGTGAACAATGTGAAATTCTTTCTCTGCATTTAATCCAGTCACCAATTGAAGCAGGAGGCTGCAGCAAACAAGGGTCATCTGCGGAGCAGTGTGTGGGGACGGTACCTTGCTCGAGGGTACCTCAGTGATGACACTAGCGGACCTTCTAATCTCAGAGCCACTAGGCCACCAGCTGCCCCAAAACCGTGATGCTCGAACTCACGACCTTCAGATTATGAGACTGAAGTGCTGTCTATTACAAGGCCTGTGCATGTGGAATGAAGGCAAACACACCTGCTCTGATCCCAAAGAATTGTAGAAATTGCTGAAAAAGTGAATACAGGCCATGAAAGAAATATTAGGCTTGTTGTGTGTAGCTGCAGACCAGTCAGGGCACCCATGCTGACCTTGTTCGCCACTGAAAGTGCTTGCAGTAGGCACGTAAACATCAGAACTGGATCATGGAGCAATGAAAGAAGGAAGCCTGGTCGGATGAATCATAGTTTCTTTCTCTTTTCCCCCTTTTTTCCTAAAGACTTCAAAAACACCAAGGTTAGAAGTGTTAACACTTGCTACCGTGTACACGTAGGTGAGAACTTCTTTATTAATTAAGAAGCCTTTGAACCTTCATTTTCCACTCTAATTTACAGCTTAACTGGGCTGCAAAGATGTTTACTGTCTAAACCAGCTGTGACCTCAGGCCCCTGCCCTATGTATGAACCAAACACTCCCTTGCACACTTAAGGAGGCCGCCGAGATGTTATCACAGGGTAGTTCAAAACTCACACACAACCTGTATAACACTGATATTCAATAAAAACAGTTCAACATAAGTGACAAAAGTGAATCAATGAAGCAACATAAAGTAAAATTAGGTGTCCCCTTATAGTCGCGCATGCACAGCACATTCACACAATGAGAACAATGGAAAATACTTTCTCTGCATATAACCTATTCACCAAGTGAAGCAGGGGGCTGCCACCAACGAGGGGCGCCCAGGGAGCAGTGCGTGGGGACGGTACCTTGCTCAAGGGTACCTCAGTGATGACAAGGTAAAACAAGAAAAATGATCCAGTGCAGAGTTAGTGTGTGCTAATCCTTGCTGTACCTGAGACAGCGTCGTTACTTCAGTACATTTAATAAGCCCATATGGGCTTTCTGCAGCATATCTTCTTTCTCAGGCTAGATGCAATGAATATGTCTTAGGTGACCAAGATCACTGTGAATGTTTCGTCAGCATTTAGAGGGTACAGTCCTTGTGCCATGTAATTGCTTTGCTTTGGTATTAATGTCTTGGCTTGCCAGACGGTTATAGTAGTGTTGCTAGCTCTAGCCGGGATGGGGTTCTGCAAGGTTATTGCTTTTCATTTGCGATTTGTATATAAAGCGCACATCATCGCTCTCATATGGAGCTGAACATCCTGTTCACCTGGAGACAAGAAAGCGGGTCAGAATGCCAGGCACTGCAAATTAAATGAATCTTCAGTGCTCGCAATTAAATTACGCTAGCTCCAGGAACATCCCCAAGCCCAGCCGTGCAACTGGATGGAGCCCCTTTAATTTGATTTCTTTCAAACCAGTCTGCTAGTTGCTCCTTCCGTTCCTTTCTGAAGCACCACTTTAAACTCTCGTGCTGCTGCTGCTGGTGCCACGCATTGGCTTTCATGTCAGTGAGAAGATGCAGCCTTTTCCCTCCCACTCATCTAAACAAAGGCAGTGGCCACACACAAGCCTGAGCCATTTCTCAAATTTGCAGCTGGGATCCCAGGGTGTGGTGTCTGGGCGAAGATTGTGAATTATCCCCACATGAATTTCCAAGAAGCAATGGATTGGATTAATTTTTGTGGGAAGAACGGGAACAGTGCCAATCAGCATTGTTAACATGTCTCATTACTCACAGTTCTCTGCATGGACTGTTACACAATGTCTCAAAATTCATTGCCAGAAGAAGGTCCAGATGAAAAGATGCAAAGATGATGGGGATGGGGTGGAAGGGGAGTAGTATAAGAAGTAATGTAAGACAAGGATAAAGTCATTGCTGCCTATTTCTTTCAGTGAGATTCGCTAAGTGGTGCGTGTAACGGCCCCCTCAAAGTACATCACCTGGATCAACTTCCTCTGTGGTCTGAACAATAACCAAGTCGTGCTACTCATTGCTTGTCCATGAAAAATTAGGAGAAACTGCTTTTTAAGTGGCTTTGGAAGACCACCGGCAAAAAGAAATTAGTATACTAAAAAAAGACCTTATTTAGAAAAATGTATTGTGTCAAAAAATGAAAGTCTGTTTGAATGGAAGTCTATGGAACATGCTTTCGAATACTGGGGAGGATAATAAACCTTTAGAGGTCAGTAGGGCAAGCTAGGTACCCTAAAGGATTATGGGATTTGTAGTTTGTTATAGCCGTCTGGCCCCTGAGGAGATTTTACCGACTCATTTGTATATTTATTTACTTATTAACAAAGAGTCATTGATTTTTTTAATGAGATCCACTATGAGACCCAAGCTGGGCCTTTCCAGACTTCAAAGCATTTTTTTTCTACAAAGTTTGCTGTACTAGCACCTTGCAAACCAACACAAACTTGTTTTTACCTTAATTCAGTTGCAGCCATCAAAGCTTAAGGTGCATGAGGTACAAGGCAGGGATATATTTTTTTTAGCAATTATGGGGTTCTAAGGCCTGGCCATTGCATTTGGCCACTGCTGTAACTTACTGGTCAGAACGAGATTAGCTTTGTGTGTGTAATCAAGCTCTCACAGCCTCTCTCTGGCATGCCCATTCACTAGCAGCCTGCTTTGTTTACAGCCACGAGTAGCGCAATTAGTTTAGAAGTGTCACAGACGCCAGTGTGCATGGGCAGCACATGGCGAAGGTCCGTTGTAATGCCTAATCCCTATTGACATATTTCTGGAGCCAGCACGAGATTTGGGCCGCTTTGTTTCATTTTAGCAGCAGCATTGATCTGCAATCAAGGCGTCGTTTCTCCGCTGAAGCTGTGGATCCTGCACCACAGGCAGCGTGAGCTGGACCGTTCAGTTTAGAGACTTTCTGGTCTTTCTGCAAGGTTTTGCTGAAGGTTACTGGAGCACAGTAGGAATAAAAAGTGAGATCAAGCGTAGATGGGAGAATGTAACTGTAATAAAAAGTTTCCTACTGTTACACTGTGTGTAAAGAAATGGTAACTTCAGGTCACAGTAATACTTTCTTCAAAAGTTCCTTAAGGTCTTAACTGGATAAGTATAAGGTACAGACTCTAAAAAATTTGGTAACTGCTTTTGGGATCATGATGGTGTGCTGCAAGACTACCTCAATTTCACTAGAAAAGCTACACGTTCAAGCTGGTTACAGGTAGTAAGGTGTAAAAGCAGAATGAGTTCACTATGTAGGAATGAGACTGAATCCATTCTATTCTATTTTACTGGGTCTTGACCATTTACTTAATGTTTTTAACTCTTATAACTGAGAATATCAACAAATTAAAACGGTGTAAAAGTTTAAACCTGTGTTTGCTCTTCTACGTGCTCGTCGTTTGCTGAGTTTTCACTCGGCGCACAGCCACTCAGCCGCTCTCCAGACCCCCTCCCTCAGCGAGTTTTCCCACCCACTTGTGGGCAGTTCTAATGGTTAAGTTACTCTTCTGCTTAAACATGACATTGCAATAAAATTGTGGGGAGTTTCTTTTCCTTATTAAATCATTTTCAAAAGATAGTTCACTCATAACTGCCCATTTTCACCATAATAACTGCCTCCATTTGACTTCATTTGACTCCAAATCATGGAGTTTGTACCTCGAACATATGTGGTCAATATCTAGAACGTAAGCAATTGTGAAAAAAGCACACCAGAAATCATCCAACTGTAACTTTTTGTTCATGTCAGTAAGCTTTGAACAACTTTTTAAAATATATTACATAAAGATAAACACAAAAATCTGATTAACTACAGGAGTTCCTAAAAGGCGCAGCATCCAGAAAACAAATGTTCTTTGCTTTTTATGGCAAAAGACCGTTTCAGTCCTGTATAACTATTGTGAAAGTTTCATTACATATCAATCGCCTCCCAAACCATAGGACTAATAGAATGGATTCTTTTTTGAATTCATCCTGGTTGTGAAGTCCCTTGAAATGACATGTTTTTTCGATGTAGAATGAGAAACAGTTATATGCTGTGCGGTTGTAACAGCTGCTTTTGTGGCTGCCTATACGTAAATGCAGCAGCCTTCCAAATAATCCAAGCTTGTAAAGTTGCAATTACTTTATTTGGTTGTTTGTTTGGTTTACACTTGTACAATGCATGGCTAACAGTTCATTTCACACTAGTTTTTGAGTGAGGAAGAGTACAGGGCAGCTATTTGCAGAGGAAACAGAAGGAATTTACATATACACGTCTTATAGTGGCATATTCCTGATAAGGCTAGTGAAAGGAAGGAAAAGGGTTGTGTACCAAAATTACAAATCCACAAAAATGATAGAAATGGTCTTCAGAGGGAAAAAATGTAGAAAATTACCCTTTAAGTGTGTATTTTTGTGTGTGTTTGTCAGTTTATATATGCTATGTATTAACAACAACGGAAGCAGTAAAATGGCAAAAACTGCACCTTGTTATTTTTCACATCCAGTGATTAAAGTGTCTCCTATAGACTGGTGGAACAATTCCACTCTACAGATCGTTTTGCCTTCATGTTCTGCTGTTGAAGACCACCACATATATTTCTCTGTGTATTAACTCCACCTCACACATTCATTGTTTAGGTTCATCATCTTACCCCCTAAGCCTTATGCATGCAAATGAGCTGTGTGACCTTTACTGTTTCATCTCTGCGCAGATATATGCACAAACGCTATATACTACATTGCAATCTCAACATTTACTGCATGACAGGACACAACGCTTTGTGTTGATTTCTTTGTAAATATCCGAGTCTAGCTCGACTCCCATGGCCTTTTCTTTCGCGGCTGTGGCACGACTGAACGCTGTGCCATCACGCGCCCGGCTCAAAAGGGTGAATGGGATGGTGTGCATGCTTTCATTCGCCAGTGCTGCTTGAACTGTGTCTGGTCTTTCTGGTCATAAGGATAAGCTTCCTTTAAATCTCTCACTTTGCATTCCAGTTTTAGATTTTTCTGGTATTTCATGCATATACATAATCACTGGAAACTGCAGGGGGAAAAAACACAAATGCAAAAGAAAACTGATATTGATGTTTTTCTGCTAAAGAGACACTTACAGGAGGTCCTCGGTTTACAACAGTCTCAACATACGACGTTTCAAGTTTACAACGTTCACTCCCACTCGGCTTACACTGTTACCCTCGTACTTACGGACTACATGGGCGAACTAGTTTGGTTGCAGGCGGTGGAAGAATATGCAGTAACTTGGATTGAGTTTTGCTTTTCCTAGTTGTGTTTTCTGATTTTACAACCTTCTTAGGATCAGTAAGTGACTTTCGGTGTGTTTCGATCTACACCAAAATTCGTGTTTCATCATTGTCGAAGGACAATGTGGCGTAACTCGAGGACAACCTATATTCTGAAAATGGAACCAGCTTTTCCAGAGCGGAGGCATACCTTTCAAATTGGGCCCTAAATGAAAATATCCCTTTATACATGTAATATTTTGAGCCAGCTGCTTTATTAATCGTGTATTTTACTATATTGTTCTTGTATTGTACTACTGTTAGTCTATATTTTATACTATACTACAGTTGTACTAGGGTACCAAAGGGCTCATTGTGAAATATATTTCCAGGTTATTCAATATTTTATTTATGTATTCATTAGATTTTACCATCACTTCACACAGAGAGAGAGAGAGAGAGAGAGAGAGAGAGAGAGAGAGAGAGAGAGAGAGAGAGAGAGAGAGAGAGAGAG
>JBBIGB010317188.1:0-10383 GCA_037577075.1 Alestopetersius hilgendorfi | reverse complement strand
AAGCAACAACTCACTTAATTTTGATTTATTTCCCCAGAAAACAAGACATAATATCTTATGGCCTTTTACTACTTTAGTAAATGCATCTTGATTTAAGAATTTTTAGAGATTTGTACTGGAATCAAGACAAAAATACTAAGTAAGAAAAGCATTTTTTGCAGTGTTGGAGTTAATGAGCTTTGCTAACGGTCTGCAGTTTCCTAGCTTAACCTTGCACAATGGAACTGATGTCCACGTTTATTATTAACACAACGTATGAGCGTATTATATCCAGTTTGGGTAAAACGACAGGTATATTAGCCTTTAATTAATTTCACAGTCAAACTGAAAATTACTTACCTCTATGTGTTTCTTTAGATTGGACGGCGAATTCTTGAAAGAAGAAATCGTATGCTTCTGAGGCAGACAGAGAAGGCACTTAAAAATGAGTGACTCGTTCTTCCTTTCCACTACTTCAAAAAGTTCGCTTAAATATGGCCATGGGTGCTCAATTTCAATGTCTGGCGTTTCTTCCATTATTGCGTTGGCTATAAACGTGACAGCGAAAAGAAGCAGGCAGGCAGCAGCCATAGACAGTAAAGCATGCAAACTGCACGAAACACGACGTGTTCTGATTGGTACACTTGTGGAGCACGTGTAATTATTTTGACCTGTCACTGGTTACGCATGTATGTTGTGGAAAGGAACGTAAAAAGAAACGACAGGTTTTAGGAAAGTAGTGGAGTAAAAAGTAAGGTTTTCCACTTCGAAATGTAGTTGAGTCAAAGTATAAAGTCTCACAAAACAATGATACTCAAGTAAAGTACAGATACGCTAAAAAGTTACTTAAGTACGGTAACGAATTACTTGTACTTCGTTACTCTCCACCACTGCCACCAGGCCACCACCACCCCCATAGGACCTGTCAGCTTGTTGTGGTTTTCCTTCCTCATGTACTGCTTGCGATGTTCTCTTCCTCCAGCCAGTGACGTCATTTTACACCACAGTATGAGGGCCTGGACCACACAGCAAGCCAGGGTTGCTGAACTTGTCCACGCAACATGTGAAATGCACGAGATAAAATACTCAATAAATATCTGTTGGATAAATGTTATCCTTAATAAATTTCCTATGTACTGTTTATTAAATCATTATTCTTATTAGGCTTCATATGTATTAGCGAGTTCAAGCACACATGTAATCATTAAGAAACCTTTGAGCTTTATAATCCTGTAACCTGAGTTAATCTCTGCTGTGGTTTTGTTTTTATATGTTCCCTGTGAGTACTGTCTTCTCTGTATCTCTGATAGAAGGACGGAGCGATCCAGCTGGAAGTGTCCGGGAATGGAGAAGATCACAGTCTTTTTGTTTTGACTAACCTAACGACAATGATGTTACACACACACATTGCTTAATGCTAGATAAATTGGAAAGCACACACTTAAGATTCAGAACAACTACTCTGTTAGACTTGCTCTGACAGTTTTGACTTGTTCCCTTGCTGCAAGAAATAAATATACCTTTATAATTGTGTTACGACTCGTGGTGAGCTTCCTTTTATTAGAGTTTATCGAAGTCCTTTTTGGGAATTTCTTTGACAATCTCAGTGTCAATTAAGTGTACTGTAATCAAACTATTTTATCAGAAGAGACTTATTACATTTTAAATAAAAAAATAATAATTTAAAGCATACAATTGAGATTTTCAGGTGAGTACACAGATATTTATACTTATTATACTTACTTTAATAGTCATATAAGCATAAGTAACACAATTTTCTAAAAGCAATAATTTCAAGCGAAAAGCATTTTTAACAAAAAAACTAAGGAATCATTACAGCCAATGAATGAAAGGTAGCTACTTCCAGTTATCACAATGTTACTGACTCAGTGATGAGTGATTGTTATTTACCCCATTCACTCTAGCACACAGTGGTTCAACATGTCCACATAGTAATTTTTAGGACTTTCTTGATGTTTGTTTCATTTAATTAGCTGCAGGTTTCAATCATGATTGCTGGCAGCCTATTTTTTTATGTTCTACATAAGGGAAATTATAGGTGGCATTGAAATTATAGGTGACAGCTGAGCAATTAGTTTACATATGTATAGTATTTACAATGCTTGAATCTACTTAAATTTCTGACTTTTATATTTACAAAGTCTTTTATCCCAAACAGAGTGAAAACTGTTGCACTTCTAAACTGCTGCACACTGTTAAGGTTGCAGTACACAAACAAGGCCTCAGACCATCACAGAGAAAAGTGGGTAGGTACCCTACAGTATTTTCACCTTTGTCACCTCTAATCATCTCTCAGTCAGGTAGCCACACATTTGCTGAAGCAGTTTGGCAGCATTTCCTACTATTTAGTATCTTCTTAGCATGAAAGCCGAAATGAACCTCATATTAGTCAGTTCAGATACTCTGTAATTAAGTACTGAACTTGATGTATGCATCACACATCACTTGTAAATGTAATTATCAGTTCAATTCAGTTTACAGCTGTTCATACCTTGAAGTCTGCATGTACTCTGATTATCCAAATTATGTTTCAGAACATTCCCTATAATATACTTATATTAAGCTTTGTTATGTAAGATATCCAGCTATTTTTAAGTGTCACAACTACCCGACTCAGCTCTGTTATGGGTATCCATGAAATTAATCATTACAGGACAAGAAAATTACATTACAGTTTAAAAAACAGTCAGCCAACATTACTCTTACGGTTGTGTGCAAAATATGAGAAGCAGACCTGAAAAACAACTCGTTCTTGCTTTCCTAATGGTAGTTACAGTGAGCTGTGTGAGAAGCTGCCACTATATTGATAAAAAACACAATGGTTTTTAGAACCATCAAAAAATGAGGTCGTATAAAACCTTTTCTCATGTCTGAGGAGAGAAATAATAACCTCTGCAGTAACGCTTATTATTGCTACAGAGTTTCAAGGTCATAATACCACCAAGCTTTCATTTTCATAGACTGAGAACACAAAATGTATAAAAACAGCTGCCAGGGCTTTAAGCGCTGCTCGTCTTGAGCCTCTGCTGCTCAGAAGAAGAGGGAGACATGCGTCAAGACTCTTCTCAGTCTTGGCCCCCCAGTGGTGGAATGAACTCCCTCTTCCGATAAGATCTGTGGATTCCTTCGCTATCTTCAAGCGTCGCCTGAAGAGCCACATCTTCAAGGAGCACCTCGGCGACTAACTACAAAAAAAAAAAATTGACTTGACTTCTCTATAGTTTATGTTGTTGTTCGCTATGGCTTATGTATAGTTTGGTAGGTGTTGGATAATTATTATTTGATAGATAGGTGCACCCAATGTGCAGTATTTCGGTTAAATAGTTGACATGGATTTAAGCTGTTCTTCAGGTAAGAAACAGTTGTGGACTACTTAAGCACTGATGTACGTCGCTCTGGATAAGAGCTTCAGCTAAATGCCATGAACGTAAAATGTACATATATTTTCAGATACTAGTCCATCCCTCTCTGTAAAAGTTCTGCTAAATTTCTCTCTCTCTCAGTTTACGTTTATGTTGAGTGTATGTGTGTGTGTGTGGGCGTGTGTGTAATGTACACTACCAGTCAAAAGTTTGGACACACCTTCTCATTCAATGGTTTTTTTTGTTTGTTTGTTTGTTTTTATAATTTTTTATATTGTAGATTAATATTTACAAAAAACTATTTAAACAAATCACAACATGTTCTGTAATAAGGTAATGAGGAATGTGCTGTTTTATTTTTAACTTAAGTGGCTCTTGCAATAATGTGGATTTGAACCGTAGTGCAACAGGATCACTAATTGTGTACCAACAATACCATCAACTGATGCTCCCAAACACACTAAGAAATTCCACTAATGAACTCCTGATGAAGCACACCTGTTAATTAAATACCATTCCAGGTCGATACCTCATTAATTTGATTGAAATGAAATGTCAAGACTGTGCAAAGCTGTCATTAGAGCAATAGGTGATGCTTTCAAAATAATATACAATGTAGGCAATAATTAAAAACAGAGTAAATTCTTGAATGAGAAGGCATGTTCAGACTTTTGACTGGTACTGTATCATGTTCCAAGTAGACCATATTTCAGTTTTAACTGCTATAACTCTGCTATGAAGCATCATTGCAACATATATGGCCAAGGACGTAGGTGCACTACATTACAGTTCCAATAATGCTTCATAGCAGTGTTATAAATGGTACAGTTGTTCCTTACTTTACTTTGAGACCTATTATGTCAATGGAATGTTGTTTACATCTTATGTCATATTATAATTTCTTCCATAAGCTGTGTATAAATATTGAAGCTTATAGTCAACTTCAACAGCCTTCAAATCAACTTCACCTAGTACTACTTAATAACCCTGCAACTTATTTGAAAGTTACCTCACAGGTTCATGTGCAATATCACCCAAGACGTATAGTGAGGCAGCCTTATGTCTTTCACACTGATTTATGATGTTTAACCTGTGCATAAAGTTCTTGGGCCTCATCTGTGTTCTGAACCTGCTCTGGATCTATTGGCTTTGTCTCTGACAGCTCAGTCCATGTTGGACTTGGAGGACTTCTGACGGATGATGTTTCCATATGTTTCCTCCTTTCTAGTGGGCTGTGCCATTTCTTCTTCACTCCTCATATCTGGGGTGGTTTGTTGATCCTCAGTTGCCGCTGCATCCTCTACATTTGTGTTTTCTCTCTCAGCTTCATCTCTGCAGATGTGCTGAATGGTGGCATACTCAGGGGTGAGTGAGGAAAGGCCTCTGATTGCACCTGACCCTTCTTTGTCATTTGGGAAGTAAATGGTGGAGTAGTGGAGAATGTCCGGGTTATTCTGAATCAGCACTTGTGTGGATGACAGAATAGTTTTGTTGGCATATAAGGACTCCTCTTCCTCTTCTTCCTGACAAACTGCCTGTGGGATCGGCAGAGAATATAGTTTATTTCGAGATCAACCTGGTGTGACCACAGCAAAAACACATTTAATCTACTGAATATATATTTTCACATATTTCACATTATGAAGTCGTTTGTGACTGTTATATTCAAGTCATTTAACATGTTTTGAAAGCTTTCATTTAGTTAAATGATTTCATTCCATTAGCAAACAGTTTTGGTAATTTTACTTGAAATAACCTCCTGATCTGCTAATGGAATAAGTCACGATAATAGCAGCAGATCTCTGAGAGGAAACATTTGTGTTGTGGCTGCCTAAAATGTTTATCAGCTGCTACAATCTATACTCACAAAAAGCTTTTGTGCATGACATGTGTTCACCAGTGCCCTACTTAATTGTATGATGCACAAGAAATCACACTGTAAATACCGCACAGTAAAATGAAATGTGAGTGTGAGGATCCTTGTAAAGAACCCATGTAGGGTTCTTCCAAGAACCTTTCCACTAGTAAAGATCACTCCTTTACTGCTCTGCCCTACATGCCTAAGTCCTCTTTTATCCCACACATCCCGCTGTGGTGTGACATAGGTGAAGAGACAGTGAACACTGAACCCAAGCTGTGTGTGTTTTAAATGGAATTTTATTTACCCTATCATTTAAAACAAGTCCCGCAGTTTCTTCCTGTCCAGACTGAACAGGTTTGTGATGGATTCTCCTGAAACACAAATTTACTACAATTATCAGATCATACTACATATCCATCATACTGGCAAAGTTAATAAATAAACTGTTTAACTGAATAAACTGTATAGGAATTTTATCAAGGCTGATTAAATCAATGAGAATGGTGATTCTCATCTCGTTTAGACTAGGCTTTGGACCATGAGTCTTTAAATCATATGTATAAATAATTAATTTATACATAATTTACAGTTTAAGATACAGTTCTTAGAAGAGTTTAATTATGTGTGGATGAATTCTAAGATAAGCAAAAGCTCTATACAAACCTTGTACACAAATATATAACAAACAGGACCATCACTGCAATGGCTCCAGCTGCAGCACCAACCAGCATAGGGAAGTAACCTAGTGTGACATGAAACAAAGAATGGAGTGTTTTGGGAATTGAAGAGGAGCCTGATTTGGTTAATATAGAACTCAGCAGTAAACTATATGACTGGAAGATATTTTTTTCTGATTCTACATATCAATTAATTATAATGTTGAAAGCATGTTAAAGCAGAGAAAATGACTTAATATAAATTGATGCAACCCGTCAAGCTTTCAGTTTAAGGGCCCTAAATTCTTTCTATTATAAGGGGGGAGCAAAATGGAATTTCTAGGACTACAGTGATAACTCATAACTAGCCTTGAGGTCAAGATACTATAACATAGACTGGATGCAAGTTGCAAGTTTGTCCAGTTATAGCAAACAAAGAGGCTGAAAGTTTTCACCGAGCCAAACAAATTAATCCAACATACCTCTGAAAAGACCATTTAAAATGAATTCTCTTTAATTTCCATAAGTGCAGAATTTAGCTAAAGCTAACTCGGTCACTTGGGCTTGCTTGGGACCCAACACTAACTGGTCATATTGGTAGGGCTGCAGACTGGAATCTGTTTCAAAGCAATAGAAGCCATTGACCCCAATCAGATGCCAACCTAGTCCTAGTTCACAGCTGCAGTTCATAGTGCACCTACTGACCAATCAAACCAGAAGGAAAACATTTCTTAAACAGGTAGCCCTTCTGTCTTTATAAAAAACAGAGCCCTTCAATGACCAGTGGACACCTAAGTGAACTAAAGCCTTTGAAAGGATAAAGCTATGTCTCACTAACTTGAGTTCCTAGTGCTAAAATGGCCTTATAACTAATAAGGTTCTGGAGCTAACGACGGCTGAGAAGATAAAGGTCGCTCAAGAACATGATGCAGTCAACTGACACACCATTTTACTGGATTGGTAGCCAGTAAGTGAGGCAGGTGCCCCCTATTGCGGCTGGAAAACCAGAGATTAGAGATTGTAGATGATTGTAGATTTCTGTATAGGCGGAATTGAAAAGTAAAACGAAAAGCTCTATTTCTGTTTGGTTGTTCCTGTAAGGTTTCAAATGAGAGCTCTGCAACCAATGCATTGTGAGTTTGACCATTTAACTCACAATGTCACCACCTACATAACGAAATTTGATATGTGCATGGTTTGGAAGACCCTCCCACACTACCACTGAACCATTAGACCGAGTCTGCAGCAACTTTCTGTCCCTCAAGCTAGATTGCAGTATCATAAAATAAGTTAATTGGCCCTTTATAGTAAAGAAGCAATTATGTGTGAACACACCACAGCACTTAACATACGGTGAACAGTGTGAAGTTCTATCTCTGCATTTAACCCATTCACCAACTGAAGCAGTGAGTAGTCACTGATACAGCATCTGAAGGATATCTCTGTAGTGAAGGAAACAGTTGAAATACTGCAGCCAGTGACAAGCCTGAGGTTAAGCTAAGCTATGATGGTCTTGGTAAACTGGCAAATAGAGATGAGGACATCTAGAAAGTGGGAATGTAGCCAGGAGTTAATAATTAATATAATTAATATTGTAATAAAATCAGATGCATGTGGTTAGTGTGAACTGTTCGAGAATGCATAGACACTATGACACTTCATAGGGTTTTGTAACTTGAAGGGTTTTCAAAGCTAGCTTTGTAACTTTAAGGGTCTTAAATATAATTGGGTAGAGTGAGGGCTGGATATTCCTTTCAACCAATCACAATGGTCCTTAGGAGGGTCACAGAACAGGGTTAGAAAAAACAGAAGGAAAGGAGTGAGATTTCACAGATCCTGGATAAAATCAGCTCAGAGAGAAAGAAAGCAACTCACTCTAATTTTGGTATCGTTGTGGTAAATGAAACGGTCAAGTTTATTTGACTTAAGTAGTGGTGGCATATTGCTGAATTATTAGCTTATATTTTTGACTGAGTCATCTCACAGGGTTCTGTCACAGGATATGGTCATCAGCTGTGGTCATAGGTATCACTCACTCACCATGGGGTTAATACAGTGCGTGCTCCAAGTCGGTATGTGGGAAGACTTAACTACTAAAGACTAAACCTCACTAAAATCACTGGCACTATGATTAATAAAAACAAAAATAAATAAACAAAACAAACAAAATTAAACAAAATTAATCTGGGTGTACACAATCAAAAGCCCTGGATGACCAGGCAGTTCCAGCAGCTGCTGAAGGAGAGAAAGTCCCACCCTGCCTGAAGTCCGCAGTCATTGTCCCTCTGCCCAAGAAACCAGTCTCAATGACTACAGGCCAGTAGCACTGACTCCTGTGGTGATGAAGTGCTTTGAGAAGCTCATCAGGAAACTCATAATGTCATTCATTTCTCCTCTGTTTGACCCGTTTCAGTTTGCCTACAGAGCAAATAGGTCAACTGAGGCCACCACCCTCCACACTGTTCTGTCCCACTTTCAGCATCAGGGGAACTATGCCCGGCTGCTCTTCATTGAATTCAGCTTTGCCTTTAACACTATTCTCGGACTGATGACCTAACTTTCAGACATAGGTCTCCCACCCTGCACCTCTCTTTGGATTAAGGACTTCTTAAGTAACCGCACACAGAGAATTAGAATGGGTCCCCACTTCTCCACTGCCATCAGCCTCAAAACTGGCTCCCCACAGGGGTGTGTGCTGAACCCCCTGCTCTATACTATCTACATCCACAACAGCATTTCTACCCACCACAGCGGCATCATTGTTAAGTTCACTGATGATACCACAGTAGTGGGGCTCATCTCAGGGGAAGATGAGTCTGCCTACAGGGATGAGATAGTGTCTTACAGTGAGGTGTAAAGATAACAACTTGCTCCTCAACACAGCAAAGGCCAAGGAGCTGGTTGTGGACTTCAGGAAAAAAGCAAAAAACACCCAGCCACTCATCATCAATTGGGACTGTGTGGAAAGGGTCTCAGATGTTCATTTCTTAGAAGTCAACATCAGGGAGAACCTGGCCTGGGAAACGCACACTGCTGAGCTAGTGAAAAAGGCCCAAAAGAGACTCTACTTCTTGAGGGTTCTCAGGAAGAACAACATGCCTGAGAAACTTTTGGTGTCCTTCTACCTCTGCACAGTAGAGTGTCTTGGCCTACTGCCTCTGCTTGGTTCTCCAGCTGTACAGTAGCACAGAGAAAGGAGTTCAGTCAACAAAGCAACTCTGCCCTTAACAAAACTAAAATAACTGCAACAGCCAAAGTGAGCTTCTACAAAAAACAAGCGCTGGTTTAATTTTAAAATCCATCTAGACCGGGCTTTGCCACTGGGATGGGACAGGTTTTGCCAAACCTAACAAGCATGCTTTACTATATATTTTTAAAGTGTTTAAATATGACAGAAATGTGTATTTTCCCAAGAAGAAGTCTATGAACTGTGTCTCTTACAGTTTCACTGTCTGAGGCTTCCTTGGCCACAGTGCTAGGCCTGAATTTTACAGTAATTTCACTTCCTTTTGGTGGTTCATGGGTTTCAAAACAGTTTAAAGAACACAGCATTTTTCAAGTTCAGAAAGTGTAACTACCATAAAGCACATGCTAGAAAAAAGGACAGTAGATGTGCTATTTGACTAGGGCTCTTAACTCTTCCAGTTTGCATGGCATGAGACCAGCTGAAACCTATTTTAGACTTGTGTGGCGAAGTTGATAATTGCTCAGCATGAGAAATGCCATGTCTGGCGTGTGAACTTGCTGAAATGCATCAGTCTCAGCTCGAATATACTTGAGAGCCCTGTGCTTGACTAAAGATCTTTATGTACGGATGTGTATTTTATTAAATGTTTGCATATGTTCAGTATTTACAATGTGCTGCATATACAGAATATTTAAGAATTACAGAGCAGGAGCTGTAAATAATCCATTATTTATTACAGAGTAGACCAATGTTTCTCAACCTTTTCAGCTTAAAGGCCCACCTATCCATCACAGAATGTTACCAAGGCCCACTGTTAGCTTTCACTCATATTTTAGTGGCCATCTTATAATTTACAATTCCAACTTTAAAGTGTCACAATTCTGTCATACAAAGTTATTATTGTTTCAAAGCTAAGAATTTTTATTTGCCAGAGAAGTAAAATATGTAAACTAGCAACACAGGATGGAATACCGGAATTTATATTATGCTTGTGTCAAACCTCTTTGAATTCAGCAATCTCTATCATCCCTGTCAGAAGAATTTTTTAACTGAAAACCCACAGCCACAGGTCTCGTCAACTTATGTTCAGAATTTGAGTTTAAAAGAATAAAAAATGAATGTTCTATACAGCTTTTACTACCATTTAGCGTAAGCAGAGGCGCCATTTTGTTTGGAAAAATCCTTATTTCTACCACAGAATTATAATCAATAACTGCTTCAACACCACTTCAAGGTCTTTGATCAACTGACTCACACTGTCAGCAACGACACTCTGTTCACCATTCGGTTAAAACAATAGCTGTGTCCGAAAAGTGC
>JBBIGB010317179.1:0-10383 GCA_037577075.1 Alestopetersius hilgendorfi | reverse complement strand
TGTAATCTTGGAATTAATCTAGATTAATCTAGATTAAAATGGCTCATTTGAATTCTGCCAAAGGTCTGAAGCCCCCCCAAAATGATCTCAAGCCACCCTAAATATATAGTTATTATTCTATTATTTTTAAGTTATATATCCAAACATTTCATACAAGATATCACTGAGCGCAGATACGCACTTTACAAATAGAAATAAGACTACGAATTGAAATTAAAAATAATAAGTCTAGCTATCATCATTGAATTAAAATGATGTACTGGCTGTTGAAGCTGCTGTAGGAAGCAGGCGGGCATTAGGACCCAGGCGAAGCTACGCAGCGCTGCTTGTTAGCTAGTAGCAACCGGAGCCTGTTTAGTAATATTTCTATGGTTGCGCCATTTGTACTCAGTTCAACAGAACAATGCTATGAGTGTCCATAACTGTTCACTGCTTAACTGTACTTGTTTCTTTAAGTGAAAGGAAAAGTTTGGTGAAAAGTGTTCAGCCCTCTATACACGCTAATTCCTTCCTACAGCCCTGGGGGCTAAGCCCCACTTGTCTTTCCGTCCTAGTCTTTCCGTCCCGTTTCACAGCAGGCATTCTCGCCCCCTACAGTGCAATTGGGCTAGGTATACATCCGCGGTAAAATATCAAGGTGAAAGTCATCATCGCATGCGTAGGATAGACCCAGCTCCCAACCCAACTTTGTGAATAGATTAACGGCGAATAGATGAATAGATTTTTTAATCGCCCGATATGAGTCTCACGTCAACGGTTATCGCTGATAATGGTCCAACACTAATATATATATATATGTTGAAGTCTTTGTCTCTACTTATTCTTATGTGAAATAATTCATAATCTGGCTATGCTAGCTAGATAACACAAACTTGCAAATTGAGAAATTAATTCTACAGTGTAAGTTTTATTGAAAAATGAAATGAAAGAGTATAAGTGCATTCAATCCAGTTGACATTGTTGGCAAACTAAATGAATGCCTTTGAATTAATGGTGTAACACACGTTTGGTAGACTTTACATTGTGAACCCCTAACATAAGCATTTCACATTACTCAGACTGCTCTGTGGCTTGCTGTTAAAAAAAGTGCTATCTTTGCTGTGTATATCTATATCTTACAACTGGCTGCATATTGAGAAAAAGTCTGCAATATCTACAGCAATACTGTAGTATAAATGAGGATGCATGCAAAAACAACGATGAGATATAATCAGCATCAGGCTGATGCTTTAAGGTACTCAGGTCAGGAACAAAAAAATTGATTGGGACCTGAATTATCACAAGTTTTACTGTGGGGTTTAAGTGGCCTGTCTAATCAAAGCTGCAGATGAGTTACTGTAGGTATTTGAAAAAAATATTATGTTTGAAATAATGCAGGCCACCTTTAACACCATCATAGCTTAACCACTGCATTTTGAATATATTACAAGAAGCGCTGCAGTCACAATATGTAATATAATTGCGATACTAACACTGGCCTAGGCTTAATCTCTGATTGCTTCCCACTTCCTAAGTTAGTGCCCTATATAAGTTATGAAATGCTGGTTTCTTCTCAGGTCAGGCCAAATTAGCCATTGCTTGAATTTAAAACAGTTTCTGTAAATTATTTTGAGAATCTATCTCCTCTTTGTTCTTTTTCTCTTTTAGGTTTCAAGCTGCTGCCATATTTGTATGCCCTTGTCCACCTTGCTCCTTAATTCCAGTCTGTAACAGTGAGGAGAAATGGATTGGTGCATTGGCCACCATTTTCCATGTTGACTGTTCGGTTAAAGGGAACTTTTTTCAAAACGAAGCTAGTTTCAAATAATCAATGAAGACAATCAGATCATTCCCCTAGCATGGAGAACTTCACACAGGGTATCAGAGATTTGAGGCATCAAGAGCAGGAGTAAAACATAAAGACCCCAACCATGGGTGACATGGCCAATAGTTCGGTGGATTTTCACCCCAACAAGCCGGGGATGGATGGGAGGGGGTGTCAGGGGGATTTTGGGGTTTCTCTGGAGGAACTACGGGCGCTGATGGAGTTCCGAGGTGCTGAGGCGCTGCAGAAGATCCAGGAGAGTTACGGTGACATAGAAGGACTCTGCCACAGACTCAAAACCTCACCTTCAGATGGTCAGTATGATTTCATAACAATTTCTACATGGAGCATAATTGCCACATAGTGCTGTCACTGTCTTAAGAAAACTTCTCTCAAATGGTTACTTTACAGAAAATGATTGAGTTTTATCAGTTTATTTTTTTTATAGTTTTACATTCTAAGAAAAGTTACAATTCAGTTTCATGTGACCACTTTCCAACTTCTCATTTTACTTTATTGTGCTCTTAAGGATGATATATGTAAATCAGAGCATTGTTCTGATAGGCTGCACTGAATTGTCTGTCATTCTAAAAGTCCAGACTAAAACACTGCTTGTAACTTGTGTATGAACAGGCAGCTCTAAACTGCCGTAAGCAGAATTTCTGGTTACAAACCTCTACCTCTACAAGTTTTACGATATTTTGGAAGATTATGATATAGCAAAAAACCTTACCTATTAAATATTACTTAAATATTACACACACGTCATGCAACAAAAGGCATAATTTTAGCTGACCAAAGAAAAGCATCATGTTTATTTAGGTACTGAAAGCTAACTACGGCGGTCTTCAGGAATATCAAGGTTGTGAATATCTGCTGGAACTAACTGTGGCATACAAAACTGACCTCCAGAACATGAGAAGTGTCTTAAGCCTGATGCTGAGTTAAGAGTGGACATAGGCTTGGAAAGGCTGTTGATACTGAATAAAATAAATAAAATAATTAAGAAAGAATAAAGCTCAAACAAATACAGAGAACTAATACTAAATTGACACTGGTTCCTGACTGGTAAATACCAAAATATTGACAGCTCTTGGACAAACTTTTCTGCTAGCGATGTTTATGCTACCACCTGTCATGTTATTAGTTTCAGCTGTCTTGTGTTTTGTTAAGTGCTTGTATTTGTTTATTGGATGTTTAGTTTGGTCAGTAACCGACCTGTGTTGTTGGTCAACCCTCATGCTTTGTGGTATTTCCTGCTCTCCATTGTTTCTTAGAAAATCATAGTTTTGGATTCTGGCTCTCATACCTGGTTTTGTTTTGAAAAATATAGATGAAGTACTTTGAATTATGCTATTGTGAATGAGCCTGCCATCTGTGCCTGGAGAAAAACAAGAAGGGGAGACAT
This sequence comes from Alestopetersius hilgendorfi, assembly GCA_037577075.1. Taxonomy (NCBI): domain Eukaryota; kingdom Metazoa; phylum Chordata; class Actinopteri; order Characiformes; family Alestidae; genus Alestopetersius; species Alestopetersius hilgendorfi. The sequence goes on along the minus strand of JBBIGB010317179.1, from coordinate 7,171 downwards.
GACCAACCTTTTCATGGCAGTGCACATGGGGCGACAAGCCTGTAAAGAGGGAGCTGGCCACAAAGGAGCACGTCCTTGGGGCCTGGACAACTTCCCTGCTTTGAGAGGGGATTAAAGAGTTTGCCAGGAGTGAGGCAGGCTGGACCTAGCTTGGGGGTGAACCGTCGAAGACAAGACGCTTTCCACTGTCAAGCTGTTGTGAGTGTGTGTGTGCGGGGGGGGATCGGTGGACGAAGAGGCGGGCCTGGGCATCTGGAGAAGCGGGTGGTTCAATGGATCCCTGATCTTGGATCCAGAGCGAGTTGTGGACCATCTCATCTTCCAGGAGACGTAGGAGACGTGGAGTTCCACGTCGCTTGCATCGCTCATCTGATCCCTAGCTGCCCAGAAAGTGTGGTACTTCTTCTGGCCCTCTCCCCTCCAGACTTATGCCCGACTTGCCTTGTACGGCGGGAACAGTGAGTCTCACTCATGGCTGGCTCGCTGCTTTGCGAGGCTGCATATCTGAGCATTGAGACAGCGCTCCCGAGTGTCGAGGCTGCCCCCCAGAGCGTCGAGATAGCACTCCTGAGCATCAAGGGAGTGCTCCCGAGCGTTCCAGAGTGTCGAGGCTGCACTCCCGACTAGCGAGACAGCGCTCCCGAGCATCGAGTTGGTACCAGAAAAGCTCCAACTACCTGTGCCTGCACCAAGGAGATGCCTTCCGTCCGTCTCACCACTCATTAAAGCAGTCGTAGTCCTGAGCTCAGCCGCATGAGACAGCAAAGCAGTACTCCAGTGTCCTGTGCCTGCGCACAGGCTCCTGCCGCCCGTCCCAACACAGAGAGGTCGTCTGCTTCCCACGCCTGCTTCCCAGCTTCAATCATCAACTCCAGGTAGTGTAACAATGGTTAGTGTAGGGGTGAGAACAGGCAGCCCAGAGCCCTTGGGCTTACTCTCCACTGAGGGAGCCTAACATGGGACGAGTCTGAAGGGCTCTCCAAAGAAGGTTCTGCCCAGGAGGACAGTGCAGTGCTCCCCTCAGGGGCCTCTGGTAAAGGGGACAGTAATAGGCTTCCCACAGAGGAGCTACCCAAAGGGGGCTCCACCCATGAGGATGGTGATGGGCTTCCTGCACAGGGGTTCCCTTGAGGGAGCTCAGCAGTGATGGACTTTGTCTCCTGGGAAAGAATCGAGGTTGAAATTCTAGAGGACTGTCACATAAGCACAAGAGTGGTAACAAAATGTGGGTCTAACCCAGTCTTGCTGGTTACTGGAGCAATAGGCCAGAAGAAAACAGACTATTTAGTCTTTTACATTGTCCGTTACATTGGGAGTGGGACCCAAATGTCAGGCTGACATTCACCTCTGAATGCCCTCCAAACCTGTGAACTGAGGGTCACAATCTGAAACAGCATCCTCTGGGATTCCAAATGTCTGGAGCACCTCCTGGACTAGAAGCTTTGCCATCTCCATAGCACTGGGCAGACAAGCATGAAGAAAAAATGAAAAAAATATACTTAATGTATACTGCTACACAACGATGGACCATTTTCCCCATGAATGACTTGAAGACAGAGGAGCATTTGAGATTCTGTATGACATCACTAAGTATTTGTAGTACCCCTATTGGTAATAAATGGCAGTAATAAAAGCAATCCCCTTCCCATATGTGAATTCCATTGTAGGCACTTTGCAGGTCTAATTTGACAATAGTGGTATGGTGTTGTTCTAATGAGGAATCGAAGTAACCTTATTTAGAGTGCAATAATCTATACTGGGAATAATGCCTGTTATGATGGCAGGCATCAAATGGTGGGAAAACAAAGATAAACAGTTCTGGCTCATATTGGTTAGTCCACTCAGAGTTCAGTGATCAGAGCTGCATATGCAGTCTGTGTGACAAGTAGTGTTGTGCTAGGAGGTACAGCAGCCGTCATTCATCTGGTCAGTTTCGTTGCATTGTCTTGAACCAGGTCCTCAGGTAAGCAAAGCACGAGCCAGGTATACGTATAAAAAAGCGCAGGGCTGCAATTCTCAGACACAAACAAAGCAAACATGGTGAATGGACCGTGATCTCTAGGTTGAGCTGGGCTTAAGAAGGAACTGGCAGTGTTGGGTGGTGGTGGTGGCGTAGTGGGTAGAGTATTTGCCTCTAGACCAAGAGGTCATGGGTTCAAATCCTACCTTCAGCACCACCACCAATGGGTTCCTGAGCAAGACCCTTTACCCCAAGTTGCTCCAGGGAGACTGTCCCCTGTAATTAGGGATTGATCGCTTTGGATAAAAGCATCTGATAAATGCCGTAAATGTAAATGTAAAGAGGCAGGTGAAACAAATCTAGGTCATGGAGAAACCAAATGGGAATAGGTATGGAGCCCTATTCTGCAGATCTGTGGCAATGTCTTTACTTTTTACATCATATTATGGAGAGTAGTATCAGTCAGAGTACTGATAAGTTATGGTACTGATAAACTATATCTGTTTATCCATATCAGACCCTGTTATTATCAGTAAAGTCCTAACAAAACGTGGTTATTTTTGCAGCTTAATTTCCAAATAGGGTTTGTATCAACTGTGTCAGGGTTGGTGACTGTGACAGAAAGCCCTTTTTCTGTTAATGTTGGGGCTTTTATTTTGAAGTATGATTGGATTTGTTAAGTCACAGTTAGTTTAGTGCTTGGACTTGTTTTTTGGTGCTGGTGTTTAAGTCTGGCCCTCGTGCCTTTGTTTCATTTGCACTTTGAAAAAATAAAAAGAACAAAAATGCACAAGAATGTCTGCCTTTGCGTCTGCTCTCATTCTGGAGACAGGGCGAACCATGACAGAGTGGGACATTTTAAAACTTAGCTGCTACGCCGAACTCCTTTAATAAAAAGAATTTAGGAGTCAGCCTGAATCAGTATATTAAAACATCTTAAGTATACTACATTTATGTGATCTCACACATTGTATTTTAAACCATTCTTCAACTATTTTTATAATAATAATAAAATTAATCTACATTAACATTGTATTTTTGGAGGTTTAATGCTTGTGACATGCATGTGTGTAGTGTTTGTAGTGGAGATTTCCTGTTTTAGTTACAGAGGCTTTCCTATTGTGCCTGGATTACATTGTCGCTGAGATGATTGCATAATAAAATGGAATTCTGCTGTCCTGGAACATCAGGTACACGCTGCATGTTCAGAACAGTTATTGCCTTTTGCCAGTACCTCTGTTGTGCAGTGGTACTGTCTGCCTGTCAAAAGTATGGACACATCTTACTGATCTGTATGATTTTTTTTGGCTTAAAATTCTTTAAGCAATAATAGTCATAACTATGTATGAATCTATTTATTAATTTATTTGACATCTAATGGCTATTTTCTTAAACTACCTTACCTTCATCTTTTTCAGTCACGGTGGAAAGGCATCCCAGATGTCAAAATTGATCATATATATATACATAGAGAGAGAAGTTGAATTCTTGCTATTATTTATAAATGGGGAACAAAAAAGACATGATTTAAATGTCCTCAGTTGCCACTTAGTCCTATAGTTTTCACAAAAAGCAGTTATATGCTAATCATCTGGAGAGGTGCACCCGTTGGTATGTATTTATTAGGCTTAGTAGTAATTTGATGGTTTTCTTTTCCAGACTATTGTTAAAAGCTCATACTTGAACATACTTGTGAGTGCTGTTTAGTGCTGACATCAGGGGACAAAATGTATGGTGTTATCCCAAAACTAGCAATGTCACCAATACTTGCACAAATAGTAACACATTTTATATTCCTCACTCATCCCATGCTCCACCCACCCCTTACGCTGCTCGTTTCACACATGCGAAACGAAACATGCGAAACGAAACATGCGAAACGAACAAGCTAGTTCATACTTAACTGTAACAGAAACACTTTGTTTGAAAGTACTCACATCTCCCTCATCTGCTGACTTGTCACGGATAGTAGATACAGATCCTCCACAATGCTGCAGCTAGCTCCTTATTCTAACTTTTTAAGGTGGAATGAAACCAATTGTTGCTGGGACATGGCCATCGAACATGAAATGAAAGCCACGCAGTTCTTCGGTTTTTATCTGTCTGGGAGAAAGTGTAGGATGTGTGCTGTTCTTTACAGTCAACAACACATGACTTGCCTCTGCATGTAGACACAGTGCTTGGCAAATTAGCAGACAAAATGGTGGATCTTCAACTAATCTGCTGTTGGGACGCAGTGGAGCATTGACGTACCTTATACGTTCACAGGAACAAAACGCGCATTTTACGTCGTGATCGGTGTCTTTTCACATCAATTTCTTTGCCTTAACTAATAGCGGAGGTTGTTTTATTTTGTTTTGGGCGAGTATTGGCCTGCTGGGTGGAGCGTGTTTTTGCCACTGCAGTGGTCAGGCACGTCTGAATTCAGCACATAAAACACCAGCATATATACAATCCAGTATTTCATCCCGTGTTGCTGTTTAAACATAAGTTTATAGATTTGTTTCTCTGGTACAAGAAATTTCAGAGTCTTGGCTTTGAAATGAGTCAAACAAAAATGCTTCTTTTTGAGCTTTTAAATTTGGGAGTTGCAAAGACCTAAGATGGCCGGTGAAAAGGGTGACAAGCAACAGGGTAGTGGGTGGAGTCTCGACATCTGTCCAAATGGGGCGTTTTGAAAGGGACTGAAACTGGGAAGAATGAAGCTGGTGATATCTTTTTATGTGAGAGTGATTTGGTGACAATAACTTCATGAACATGTTTTGTAGCCCATAGACCTATTATAACTAAAGTGAGTTTTGCATAATAGGTCCCCTTTAATTCAAGTACATGAACGATGGCGGTCTGAATGTATCATCCTGCTCAACATTCTACTGCCCCAAGGGAAGAAATAAACAGCTAAATTGTATAAATAATACAAAATGAAAAATAAAATGGAAACGCTCAGATAAATGTCGGATTCAGTGTTTTTTGTAATATGCAGGCTGACCTTCTCTCCAGACATCAGCTTGTTACTGATGCCGGGTAACATCACCAGACTTTCAAAATGCAGTTCATGACATGGACTGGAGAGAAGAAAGAATGTTCCTGTAAAACAATCCAGCCAAGAATATGACAGAATTGCTTGTAGTGCAAAATAAACAGTATCCACATGAAGATGATTAACATAAGGAAAAATATCCACCTTTGCACACAAGAATAATTCCTTTATTTAAATGATCTGCACTATTTCACAGCGCAAACCCCTGTTATATAGTCCTGCTGAAACATAAAAATGCCATCTTAATACACTGGCCAATATATGTTGTGATATAGCATAATGAGTAACTGAGTATTGATCTAATCAGGCACTAATCAAATGAGTATGAGTGTACTCAAAAATGTATTAAGAAATAGAATTTTTTTTCAACTGGGGCCTGTTTTCGTTGTTCCTTGTCCCTACAGAAATGTTCCTGCCTCAGCTTGGCCTTGTACTTTAATGTTGCCGGTTTGTGCAGGGAGCATCTCGTTGGGTTGGTTTCTTCTCATGGCCCAAATGTAGTCAAGCAGATGTTTGGGGTCTGAAGTTTCACACTGGAGCTATGAGGCTAACAATGAATGCGTTTTATTACCATTTGCCATTAAACACTGTGCTAACATCATGCACACATAAATCCGCACACATTCATCTCAAATTGTGTGAATTATGAAATCTCTAATAGACTTGCTTATATGGTTTCTGATTCTGCATGACATACATACAAAATGTAGCCAAAACAGATCAACTCTGATGTTTTTTTTTACAGTATGTCATATAAAACGTACGAATGTATGAATACGGGTTTACATTTACATTTTCTTTAAGGGTATCGAATTTAGCTGGGTTTAAAATAAAATGTAAGGGTTTTGGGAGCATATTTGGGGGCATACTTACAGTCACAAATTTGTGTTTAATCATTTTTGGGCGCTCTTGGAATGTAAACCCTGCAAATGTCGGGGGTTTACTGTATATATATGCACATATATTTGCTACAAATTTCGCTTCCTACACATTCTACTGCATGAAATATAGATGCTTAATGCAAATTATAGGCCTACACAGTCTGTCTCACCTCTGCTGAATTAATGCTGTGTGTGTGTATATGTGTGTGTGTGTGTGTGTGTATGTATGGAAGTGTTTTAAAATAGGCTGGTGAAAGTTCTATGGCCTGTGTTATGAAAGTAGTTGCGCAGCTCATGCCTCACTGTACTTTTGAAAGGCTGTTAATGTAACATTTCTGACTATTTACCATTTTACGCTTTGCTGATTACCTTGTAGTTGTGTATTAAACAGAACAGCCACCAAATCCAGTAGTTTCATGGAGATAAACATATTTAAAAACTCATTTATAAGCACCTGAGTAAGGAGAGGAAGGATCATTTTGCCCAGAAACCTTTATTACCATGGGAACGGCGGGTAAATGTTCTACCTCTCAGTCACCTATTGTCCAGCCGACTGCTACAGACAGACTTGCTGCGTTTTCTGCATCATTTGGCAAAAAGACGGGCAGGTTAGACTAAGGCCATTTAAAAAATGCAGACTACAGTCTGACCTTCCAGAGAGAGAGAGAAAGAGAGATTAAAAACCAAGTGTGTGTAACAGTAACCATTAACAGTAACGTACCTTGTTTCTCCAGGATGATAACACATTTGAATTTTTTGTCATGTCAGAAAATTACTGACTCAGTAAAAAAAACCAACTTTGTTTAAGAGAGCAATATTAATTATGCAATTGAAACCATACATTTCATGTATATTATTTGTAATTGTCCTTGTAGACTAATCAAGCATAACATTGAAACCACTGCCAGGAGAACAACATAATGATGTTGTTACAATGGCACCTTTTAAGGGGTAAGATGTACTGGGCCTTTTCTTTCATGTCACATGGATGCTGCGTGTGTGTGTGTCTTTAAAGAATGACTGAATAATTATCGCCTGAAATAAAATAAAATGCTGTATTTTCTATAGATTAGGATAGATGTAAGGTTTGAACACAAACTATAGGAACCGATTTGTCATCTCCATACGCAAATATATCAAACCTAAAAATATGTGTATTGTTTTTTCGCACACACACACACACACACACACACACACACACACACACACATACACACACACACACACACACACACACAAACATATATATATAGAGAGAGAGAGAGAGAGAAAGAGAGAGAGAGAAAAAGA
>JBBIGB010317138.1:0-10388 GCA_037577075.1 Alestopetersius hilgendorfi | reverse complement strand
TCTCTCTCTCTCTCTCTCTCTCTCTCTCTCTCTCTCTCTCTCTCTTTCTCTTTCTCTCTCTCTCTCTCTCTCTCTCTTTTCAAAAAAATGTCTCTGATCAACCAAAGGCTCATTCCTTATGCTTATCTTTCAGACCTGAGGCAGTTTGCTGTGATTTCTTTCTGCTGTAAAGCTGGAATGTTCCTTTGGTGGGCCTGAAGGGTGTGAGCTTTACACACGTTGACATGTGTGTGTGATATTCAAACATACAGACGTTCCTTCTCTTATTAAAAATCCTTTGATCTTTCCGCCAGCCAGTCCTTTCAAATTTGAAGAATTCCACCAAATGTTGATGGTCTTGCATGGAGTTTAGACATTGTTTCTCAATCCAATTGACAATCACAAACTTCCATGTCCTGGTTTGATTGAACAGATCTTCTGAGAATAGGTTTTCATCAGAACCTTCAATTAGTGGTGAATAAACAAGACCTGATAAGGGTCTGTATATTAAGATCTGAACAAAGCAGCTGATCCGTTTCATCATCAACTTTTTAGCACCTCAGAGTCTCAGGAGCCAGTCCACTGACGCCACATTACCTTGAGACGACCCATCCGCAAGTGTCCTGCAGACTGGTTGGAGACCAGTAACCCCCCCAGGCTACTTCATAGCATCTATTGTCCAATGTCTGGGGGCACAAAAGATGAAAGAGGACAATGGAGGTCTAAAACTCGTTCACACACTTTTATTTGAGGGCCATCGGTGCACTGGGCTGTTTGTCCCTGATTTGTCTTGTGTGAAGGACTTGATTGTGGTGATTTCACTACCGAGTGAGAGTTAAGTAGTGAAATCACCTTCTCATGAGCTCCTTACATTTGCGTTTCAGAGGGATTAAAAATGGATGTTCTTGTAAGTGGTGTTCCCTTCAAGATCTGTTTTCCTTCCTCAGAGATCTACACTGAAATTAGTCTTGGCTGGAAAGACTCTGTGACATCTAAGAGAGAACCTGAAAAACACGAAACGCAGCTTTATGGCTTTTCACACTGTCACTGAAATCAATTCCAGTCATTTTTCAAACCTGTTTTAATGAAATCGGCACATTTTCGCATTGTGGTTGTTTTTTAATATGTTTATTCATATCGAAATGTTCATTTTCAAAATGAATTCCATCAAATGTTTGGACCATTACAAATCTGGGAGGGTTTGGTGTGAATTCTAAAGAAACTTACCAGATCTGAATAGTTAACCGTGGTGGTGAAGGGAACCTGGTAAGCTGAATGTCCCTATAACCATAACATATTTTATAAGTGCCATACGTGACACAATGTTGCACAATAGACATTTTGAAATGGCCATATTTTGACAACCTGGTTCCATTTAACACCACTGGAAAGAAGCCAGTAATTAAGTTTCTCTATACTTTTTCACATCAGACTCAGTCTGAACGACTTCATCATGCATTCTTTTCAAACTATTTATATTGTTTAATATACTTTTTGCCTTGGTATAAGCCTTGTTTTTGATATGATGTTAAACTTAAACTACTACTATTACTACTACTATCATGCAGAAATTTTGAAAAATGAATGGAATTCCCCTTTAAGTCTTCTTTTAAAACGGTGAGCTGCCTTTGCATGCGAGAAATGCCACAAGTGAAAGTGGTGACTCACTAATGAAGAGTCAAGCAGAGCAGAAATGACCACATTCAGGTTGAGTGTCAGGTCTGCCTGCTGCCCTTCTGCTTCTAGACAGCCGTCCAAAACCTCAACACAGCTGTGGGTTTGAAAGAGAGGAGAAGGAGAGTAATCCTAGAACCAAGACCAAGTTCTGCCCGCAGTAGGTCATCACCTCACAAAGCTCTTGCTCAGTGAACTCAAGTGCTTCCCTGTAGAAGATAAACACTCGTAAGAAGCAGTGTGTGTGTGTGGCACACTTGGCCCAGTCTTAAGTGGGGCAGGAGTGTGTGAGTTGACTGGAAGAGTGTACAGGCTTTTTAAGACCGTAAAGTTAAACTGGCCACAAATGACGTAAGACTGATTTCAAGTAGTCTTTTACTGACGAGTGTGTTTCTTTCTGTAAAGAAAGCATCCTGCACTTTTACTAAAGGAACTTATTCTGGTTCCCTACAGATCTTTCAATGGATTGTAAAGTAGATGTGTGTTTTTTGCACACTGCTATTTTGCACACTATTTTTGTACACTTTTTTTGCTCTTTTGCTATATTTGCACATTATTTTGTATTCTTCTATCTATACATAACTCTGTTTATTACCTGCGTCTTGTCTCGTCACCGTCACCTTGTTGCACTGTAGAGTTCTGTCACTAAAACAAATTCCTCGTATGTGTGAACATACCTGGCAATAAAGCTCATTCCAATTCTGAGCCTCAACAAAATGTAAAGTCTCTGGGAAAAACCCTTCAATTTTGTGTTTGATCATCACATTATATGGACCTTTCAAAAGGTTCCTCACACTCTGACCTTTTCAAATTGTTTTTTTTAGTATTACTTATTCTTCAAGGCTATTTTCCCCCCTATTTGTATTACTGAAAGACAATGCAAGAAATTAGTCTGTTTTCTGCAGGTTGCATGGTATTAAGATCACAGGTTATGTATGTATTGGTTAAAAAAAGGCTAGAATTTGGTTTTAGAGCCTCTACACATTTATTGTTGCATTAAAACTAGTAAAAGGCTTTATACTGTTAAAGAACTTTGGTCTAGCAGTTCCTCAACCCAAAAACCCAAATGTGTATGGTTTTGTTCAAAACAAGTTCAAAGTTAAATCAGTTAGGACCATATGTTACTGCTGTCAGGAAAATAATGCACAAGTAGGTTTGTGTTATCCACTTTTTTAATAACAGTATAAAACAAAGTGCTGCTAAAAAACAAAAAACAGAACTTCCTTAAAATTCGGACCAAACCAACCAAGAAATAAAATGGCTAAATAATTTATAATACATAATTAAGAAACTAACATTTACATTTAGACAAAAATAAACAGGGATGGGGATTCTATACATTTGCCATTATGAAGGCAATAAACATTCCCAAGCTTCTTGGTAGAGGTAGATAAAAGAGACAAATTGTACAACATTTAACACGCAAATTATACAACATTTAACAAGCAAAAGAGTGAGATTCAAGTATAGAGACACTCCTTTTATGAACGTTGATGCTGAGAACGTTGTTGCATTGAACATGCATGGGTTCCAAAAGGAATTTCATGAACGTGAAGAAAACAGCCATCTCCTTAGAGATTACAGTCGGTCAAAAGTGGTGCGTTGCGTTGTGCGTGGCATCACCATCACCCAGCCCGCATGCCGGCTCTGTCCGAAAAGGATTCAGCCAAATATGCGGCTGCCACCAGTTCCAAAACCCCCCCGCAGGAGCCTCAAAGCCTCTTGAGCTGCTCCAGTCTGGCCTTGAGCTGTTCTTGCCTCTGTCTCAGTTTGTCTTTCTTCTGATTCAGTCTCTGTTCGTCCGTCTCCAGATTCCAGATGCTTTCTTTTGCCCGTTTTAGGATCACCACCTTGGAAGCTTTGTCGTTGTTGGACAGTTCAGGGACGTTGTCGCGGAGCCTTAGGAAGCAGTTCTTCAGCTCGTTCCGCCTCTGCCTCTCCATCACGTTGTGGGTCCTCCTCCTCTCCTCCTCGTCCTCCGTGTCGGCGCTGTGGCGCGTGGCGAGGTTCCGGGAGCGGCTGGAATGCTGAGAGTTTCTCAGAGAGTCCCGGGACCGCTTCTGACACGGGGAGGGAGGGGGAGGAGAGGCGGGGCGAGGGGCGGCGTAGTTGTGCTGCTGCTGGATCTCGAGGTGGCAGCGCTTCAGAGCTCGCTGCTGCTCTCGCCGGCTGTCCTCCTGCTGCTGCTGGTACTGAGAGCGCGTGAGGGTGCTGCAGCGGCGAACTGTCACCACATCAATCTCCTCCTCTGTGGAACACAAAAGGAAACGTTGTTAGACAAGCTGGCATAAACAAATTACAGACAAGTTACAGCTAGACTGGATTTAAATCTGCATTCATCTAAAAGGTCTTTTTAATAGAGAGCTACTAATAGAACACACTTACACAGCATATATATCACATTTATATTAAACTAAGATTATAACATTAGAAGAGCAAATGATTTCTTTCCAGCATGTCTAAGCACACCGGTCCACGTCTAAAATAAAACTGAAGCACATGTTCTATAGTAGACCTTTTGTATTTTAGTTTCTTTATTGTGATTTTTCTTTCATCATTTTGTATTGTAGTTCCCATGTTCCAGAAAGTACAAAAATCCACTCCAGGATTTGGTTCCTACCCCAAGACTTATGCGCTCAGAGTTGTGTAAGAATATAGCCGGTCGGATCCTAATCCTGGACTGGATTTTACATATCTCTCAAAATTGGCCCTTTTTGATTATTAGAAGTGTTGCGAAATGTTGAGTTTTTGGAGAAAACGAGCTTTTGACACTCACCAGAGTCGCTTGTGGAGGATTCTCCTCCAGCAGAGAGAGAGCCGTAATCCGAGGAGGACTCGCTCTGCTCCGGGCTGTCTAGCAGCCCACTCTCCAGAAGGTGGCAGTCCAGCGTGGATCCAGCGATCTCTGCGAAGATTTCTGTGTCTATGTCTGAAAGAAGGGGGCTGGTAGAGAGCACAGAGGAGAGCTTCTCCTCGGAAGACTTGTCTCCTCCTGGCCACAGACAGTCCTCGGAGCTGGGGTCCATGGAGTTCGTGATGGGGGCTCCATTAAAGTCGCAGCTCCAGTTGAGCTGTAGAAAGTCGCTATCCTCAAGCAGGAGTTCTGAGACAAGCTCCAGCTGGTCCACGCTGGACAGTGGCTTGCCCATGCCGGGTTTGACTGGGGGGGAGTGAGGTGGCGTGGGCAGGGCATGAGCCTGGAGGTCCTTAATCAGGCTCTGGCAGAACTCATCATCAAAAAGTAAGGGCTCCGACTCGCTGAGCCAGTCGTGCGACGGAGAACAACTGGGCAACATTTTCGAGCAGCCCCCTGAAATCAGAAAAACGCACAAAAAATAAAACCCTGAGTCTCTGACTTCCAGTTATATCCCCCAGACCACGCGGCTCTCTCTGAATCACTTTCCCGGGAATGAGCCCGTTTTATCTCTGTTTACACTCCTAACCCCGCCCCTTTCCTCTGCGCGGGTGTGGTTTCAGGTCTTTCAGCCCCTCCTGCCGTGACGTCATGTAACAGCTGGAAAGCCCTACACGCCACGTTTTTAATTCACAAACTTTCCAAAAGGCATGTTTGCACTAAAATTACACCATATTACAACTATAACGCCCAATCGATCATATTAGTGTCCATACACAAACACATACATGCAAACTGTTAATCTATTTATTTATTTATTTTCTGAGATACATTCCTCATTTTTAAAAGGCACGGCTTTAAAAAAAACGTGACAACGCCTTTTCTCCTTACAGATATGCACAGATGTGCAAGCTCGGCGTTTCAAATAAAAATAGACATTTGTATAAAAAATAAATGCCACTTATAAATAACAATAAATATACGAATATAAAAATACAACATTAAACTGTTTTCGTTGGATTTATCAATATTTGTTATTAGAAAAGTGATAACATGAACAGAAGGAAATACGTATATATAAAAATATAATATAAAAATATTAATATAAATTACAAAACTAAATAGGTACTCGCATTTAGCAGCATTTTGTGTTAGGAAAGAGGGTAATCAAGTGTTAAAAAGGAGGAAAAAAGAGGAAATACGCAGTAAGTAAAAGGCAGCATGCAAGAAAAGCGTGAAACCGGCATGCCGGCAAAAAAGGCACGAGACTTCTTTCACGAGAGGCGTACAAGGGAATCAAGGTGGAATAACTGAATAAAAACGCGACTTACCGGAATCTTGCCGAGCGAGGATGGTGGGGATAAAGAATGAGAAGGTGTGGAGAAGCAGAGGGGGGAGGAGAAAAGAGTCTAAAGACTCCGATTATTGATCAGATTAATTAAAGTCTGATCTCTGAGTCTCATGTCCTGCAGGAGCAGTGGGTGTGGCTCACACCGCAAGTATGTTTATAGGGCGAAGCACGCCTGGGTCCCTCCGCTCGCACGAATTCGCGCCAAAACCGATCTGCAACACGCCAAATTAAAACCTCAAATATTATCACGCGGGATTATTCCACGGTGAGGCTTTTAGGGGGGCGTTTCACTCACGGAGCGTGTGGGACCCCTCATTTTCTTATAGTGCCGCACCACAGCATGCCGAAAAGTCCCTGCGCGGAGGGATACCGCACCACGGCAGCAATTCCACGAAAACGAGGGCGCGAGATGGAAGACACGTGTCCCCTTGCACAAAAGCCGGGTGCCGCGTGGAGCACGAGACATCTCCCACCTTATAAGAGATAAATATCATTACATTTTAAGATAAAAGTGATCGTTAATTTAAAAGGTCATGATTTTTACACGATGTAAGGTAGAAAAAAATGCTCTCGGCGTCATACGGGGCTTTTTCTTATATCAAGAAAAGACAATGGAGTCAGTCTGCATGTTATAAAATGCACAAAAAAGTGAAAAGCAGAGCGCCCCCTGTTATATAACAGGGGGTCCATGGCGTAGCGCCGTAACATCCGGCTATGCACGTGCACAGGTGTTTGCCCCAATCAGATATCAGGGGGATGCATTTAATAATGATTAATGCCTCGAGACCCATAGTGGCACAGCCCACTCCCAGGAACAGCCTGGGAACCCTGTGTCTCCAATTCTGAGTGGAGGTTCAGCTCCACTGTGGAACTACAGCACGTGCTCTGGACTGAAGGGGGCTATGGACTTTTTCACGAACTGCTCATATCAGACCGTGTGGCTGCTCCAGAGCCCAAACCCCCCGAAGCTGAGCGAGCCTTTCCTCTCTCCTGTGTGTGAGCAGGGTGTGTTGAAATGCCAGTGCAGGAGAGGAGAGGAGGTTACTGTGCCATCTAGAGGCCATTGGCGCAGCACTAGACCCAAACAGGCAGATTAGAACAGTGTCTGTTACCTGTGTCTACTCTGATAAGCACTTTATTTATGTACATAATAAACATTTGCTATATAGTGTGGAGTACTATATGCATGTGTTTATACACAATATGGACAAAAATATTGGGACATTATACCAACAGGAACTTTAATGACACTGTGTTCAAACACATAGACTTTAATATAGAGCTGTTCCTCCTTGCAACTATAAATGCTTTCACTCTTCTTACAAGACTTTCCACAAGATTTCAGTGTTTCTGTGGGAATTTGTTTCCATTCATTCTGTAGAGCATTCATCCCAAAGGTGCTGGATGGAGTTGAGGTCAGGGCTCTGTTCTTCCACACCAAACTCATCCAGCCATGTCTTTATAGAGCTTGCGTTGTGCACTGGAATAGAAAAGTTTCTTCTCCAAACTGGGTCCATAGAGTTGGAAACATGGCTAAAATGTCTTGGTCAGCTGAAGCATTAAGATTGTCCTTTGCTGGAAGTAAGGAGCCTAGCCACAGGCATGTCCCATTACTTTTGTCCATATATATATATAAAGGTGTGTGGTGTTTGTGTGTGTATGGGGGTCCTAAACCATGACAAAGGATTCTATGAGTAATATTACAATATGTTAGTCCAGTCATGACTCAGACCGACAGGAAATAGAGCCGGAAGCGGGACTCTCTTATTGTGTTGTCATTCTTAATTCAGTCTCAGACTGTAAATTATTTCCGTCTGAATCACTTTTCAAGAGTTATGTGGTATCAGGGACAGACTAGTGGGTAGGCTTTTGGGTGGGGGGTGGGGGATGGGGGTAGGGGCAGTGTCCTGGGACTTCATATGTTCATACACTCAGGACCATCCACTGCAGATGTAAAAGTTAGAAGAAGCAGCATCCCTTGATTACATACAAATAAACAAATGAAGAAGTATGATCTATTCTTAGGCCCTTCAAGCTGATATGGGGTCGTGGGATTTTGTTGTTGTTGTTGTTGTTGTTTAAATAGGATTTATGTGTTTGATTGTAGTTTGACTATTTTTCCCTGTGTGTGTGTGTGTGTGTGTGTCACACAAAATGGAGAGGAAATCTTACACTTACATTTTTACACATAAAGCACATTTATCATGTAGACACATTTAATAATGCTGACTTAGTTTAATGTTGAAAAAAATACTACTACTATGAAATACTTTCTGTTAGATTTATTTATTTCCGCATATAATTTTTATAATTTTTGTCGAAGTGCAGTGGGGGACCCCAAAGACTCCCCAAAGGAGCCAGATCTGCCACTTTGGCATTATGCTGGCAACGTCTCGGAGACAGGTTTTAGGAAAAGTAAAAGTTTAAATGGCTTGCCTCACTCGCTGCTGCTGCTTTCACTCCAAGCAAATATCTTTACAATAGCTCCCACATGCAGTCTTTTAAGTGCAGACAGGCATGCGGAGAGGTGCATACGCTAAACTAACAAAACATGCCATTGTTCAGGGGCCTGCCCAGTCAGCATTACCAACAGAAGTGTCGCAATCTCCCATCTTACACACATCACCGGCTTCTCCTTCCTTATCAAGACTGTCTTCTAGAGGTTCGGAGACAAGGTGAAGGTGCGTGCTGTAGATAAAGCCCTGACAAAACCGGTCGTGCGTGTCTTGTCATCACCTGGCTTCTCGCTGACTACAGCACAGCGTGGTGTGTGTGTTTGTGTGTTTGGTGGTCACTGATATGCTGGAAGCTTTTGTCTGACCAGGGTGGTGCAGGTAAGTTGACAGCTCATTTCACACTGAAAGGAAAAATGCAAAGAAAAGAAACTCACTGACGGCCAAAAACAAGATTGGAAATGTACCGAAGTGCTTTTTCAAATGAATTTCAAATGTAAGAATGGTCTCGATTTGGCTCTGTGCAGGATTCCAAGACCTGTTAAAGTACTTTACAGAAATACTGATCTTTTTTTGTCATTCAGATCGCAGTCAACAGATGGTTGAACCCCCCATCCCCCCACCCATTACATCTAAAACACTACAGGGGGTTAGAAACACACTACAGGGGTCTCCTCACTCAGTCATTCATTGCTGTGTCATTAATGGAGCCCCATAAAAGCTTCATTCATTCATTCAGTCATGCTGTGCAATGTGTAGTGCTACAAAGAAAACACATGAGAAAAGAATTGGTAAATAATCGATTATGTGTAATACAAGTAGAGTCCAAATGTAAGTCAACCCCCCTACCACCACCACAATCACCACCAATGAGGGAATTAAGCCTGTCAGTTCAGGTCATTTATAATGAAATACAACTCCTGCGCTAGGCTAACAGCTTTGCACCTATTTGTTAGTTAGCGATTAAACACATTTCTGAAATCAAATCCAATGTTCTAACATCTCATGCAGTCTTCCCAGAAGAGTAGAAGCTGCTGCAAAAAACAAACTCAAAAATTAATTAATGGAGGTGTCTACAAACTTTTGGACACTTAGGGCCAGTTTTGTGAAAGTGACAGCGGAGTTTCACCATTAAAAATCCGGTTTAGTCAAGACTTAAGCTTAATTTAGGCCTGGGAAAGCGTGGCACGGTGTGTGTTCTGACATTGCACGGCTCATTCTTCAGGATCTACCTTCAGCTGTCCATGGGTTTGACCTTTGATTCTGCTAAATCAGTTTCCGTTGGTGAACCGGCGGCCTTCCTCATGCTCGGTTTTGCAAGTGAGGGTTTACGGCCTTACGACACGTCCTGAACTCTCCTTGATAATGCTGGGGGGCTGTGGGGGTGGGGGGCTATGAAAAGGCAGTATAACGTGCAGTTAAACGATTTTGTTCTGTTTGGGCAATCAAGTATTTCAACACTAGCCGCAGTTTTCCTTAGAAGTACCAGGAGGTTTGAGTGGTTTTAGTGTGTGTGTGTGTGTTAAGGAAGCACATTTACTGTCTGTAATTGGGTGATAGGGGTGCGGCAGAGGGCCTTTACGATGATGCCGGGTTGTGTAGTGAAGGTGGCTATGTGGGATTTGTGTTATCTCTGTGGCAGCAGAGCGTAACTGATTCCTCACTGAGAGAACAAGAAGAACATGAACTCGCTCAAGATCTTTCGAGGAGTATCTGGAATCCCACTCCAATGGACAGCCATGGTCTCTCCAGTGTGATCCACCTTCGAGGATTTCTCGCGTCTTTCTTGGAGTGTTATAGTCAATTTTATACAAAAACGTCAGATAGAAGAACAGCCAAATTACCCAGTTTCTTGAAAGCATGGTTGTCCCAATATGGCCCTTTGGAAAATGTATCCTACAGAGAGATTAACTTCTCAAAATTCATTTATCAGAGTAAGACCATATATCAGTGTTGGGCAAGCTACTTAGAAAATGTAGTGAGCTAAGCTATCAGTTACCCTACATTGAATTAAGCTTAACTACACTAAAGCTACTGCCCTGAGAAATGTAGCAAGCTAAGCTACAGCAACATGGTA
>JBBIGB010317102.1:0-10390 GCA_037577075.1 Alestopetersius hilgendorfi | reverse complement strand
GGCTGGCGTTAAACGGTGTCAGACTAACGCCAGTTGAACGCCTTGCTGACGTGGATCAAGCGTCGCTACCAAACGCCTATGGCGTTCAGAGCGCGTTCATTTCAAACGTCCGTGTGAACGGGGCCTAAGAGACTAACTAGGACGTTTAGAAGTGAGCAAGCACACTTTGCATTTTCTCTGCAGATATGCAGTCTTTTTTTTTTTTTTTTCTTGATGAAATCCCAATGATTAATCAAAAACTATAACACATCCTGTTGTACTCCTTCATTGTTGCGCTGAAATCTTGTCGGTTCATCTTTCTGCTCGTATTTAATAAGGATTCTTGATTACTTCAATCCACATAAAGCATTACATTTGCCGTTCTCATCTCCTGGGTTTTGAGTGTGTCACCATGCACCAGAGAGCAGGAAAGAATGTTAACCAAAAATATCACGTTTCACCTCACCCTCCCATCACCCCTCGCTCATGACTGAGCAGAAATGCTCGGCTAGCTCAGAGACTGTCTCTCTCGTGCCTTTTTTTGTTTTTGTTAGGAAAATGAATTAGGCTTTACGTTTAACATTCAGCTTATTCTTCGCTTGAGAATAACCCAAATTATATTTGTGTCTCCTGCCTTTGCAGCTCTACAACATGACTCACTTGACCCTGAGAAGCAGCAAAAAGCAGAACACAGCCAAGATGCGCAAGATGACCAGAATCAGTCCCCTCCTCTGCTTAAAGACGAGCCACTACATGTGAAAGAGGAGAATCTACAGCCAGAGCTGGACGATGGGTCCGGAGGTGATGCTGAAATGGGCTCTGGTTTTAATGCTCCTTCTGATGAGGAGTTTGGCCCAGACAGACTATCGCTGGTTCAGTCTAAACTGTTGGAGGACTGGAGGCCGGATCCAGAGCAGCCACAAAGCAATAAAATTGAGCCTGTGGATCCTGGACCGAGCCAGAGTCTTGGTAGGACCTCATCACAGAGCTTTAACATCTTTAGCCTGCTTTTAGTCTATAATGTTATAAAACCATGATTCTAAGGACTATAGTGTACTATACTATAATATATATATATATATTTGAAACTACATAGCAGGGCCTTTTCAGGGAATTGTGGGTGTAATCAGTACATCTGCATGCATTATAAAAAGACAGATTTAGACCAGTGATTGAAAGCTGGTATATTATAGTAAAATTATAAAAAAATGCATAGTACCGGATAGCTGATTGGTGGTCAGCTTGCCATTATGTCGTTATGTATCTATTTGCCTTGTATTTTGTCTTAAATTTATTTTTTGCAAAGTTTGAATGAAGAAAGTAGCATTTTTCCAATGTGGTACAATGGATTTGCTGATGCTTATTGTCTGTTTCAGCATTTTCATTCACATACCTCAGCAAAACAAATTGTGATGCGTATCATGTATGGTATTGAGTACTGAGTGCTGAGATGTTACATTTTTTGTGTACAGCACACCCTTTACAGCAACTTTAATGTTAGTGATGTATTTACTCTTGAACTGTGATATTTTAATTTCTCTTCTTCAGAAGCTTCAGATGTCATCCCCTCATCTGTTGGTGGTCATCAAGGATTTCCTCCTTCCTTTGATGGCCTATTCCAGCCAGTGGACAGAACTCAGCTAGCTCATCCTGTGCCTCAAAACTTTGGTGCCCACACGAAGACGAACGTCCATCCCAGTCTTCACCTGTGTAAAATCTGCGGCCATTCGTTCAGTCGTGCAAGTGATCTGCGTAGACACCATAGTCATCAGCACAGATCCAGGGTCTCTAACTTGGGGAACGCATCCAGTTCAGGAAAGCCTGCCAAGAAGCAATTATTTCCTCCAGGATGTAGCCCCTATCATTGCAATGAATGCGGCCGGGACTTTAATCGCATGGAGAATCTAAAGACACACTTGCGGATACACACCGGAGAGCGTCCGTACTCTTGTGGTGTGTGTGGGGTACAGTTCCGGCACTCGGGGGCACTAACACGCCACTTCCGTATCCACACAGGAGAAAAGCCCTATGTGTGTGGGCAGTGCGGCAAGCGTTTTCGGAACTGCGGCGGCCTGCGCTTCCACCAGAAGTCTCACAATAGAGAGCGACACATCTTCGTTAATTGAGTCCCAAGAAAGAAGCAGTGCAGTCTTGTGTGATGTTACTGGAGTTAGTGTTAGTCAGTTAAAGTTGGTTAAAGGGCCCAACCAAACATTTTTTAACATTTTTTTTTTTTAAATTTGATGTATGTAAACATTGTTTAAGTTTCAAAATGTACCTTTCACTCCCTGAGAATACAGTCCTGATATGGAACTGCAAACTACAAAAAGTGCTTTACTTTATTATAGTTATAGTAGTTATACTTTATATTATAGTTGCTGTGTCATTAACACATTTGCATATGTGTGCCCATTTACATTGAAGTAATAAGAAGAGTTGTTCCTGCAGACAGTCTGTAGCAGTTATTGGAGCAGAAGATGTGCTGCTTGAATGTCGTGCAATTATCAGTTATCCGGATGTGAAAAAGTACCTGAAATCTCTTGGGATTTTAGTCTGAACAGTTTGTTCCATGCATTTCAGCCTGATCTGCTTTGTGAATGGGATGCAGGGCCTGGACAGAGGGCCCTTACAGTGGCTTGCAAAAGTACTCAATCACCTTGAAAGTCGTGAGAATTGTCTGGATTATTAAACGTATGTACACTAACAACATTTCCTCAAACAACAGTTAAGTTTGCTCTAGTATATTTTCAACATTTCTTTGTCTGCCAACATTTAAAAGATAAAACAGTGAAATATACTGTTGCATAAGTATTCAAACCTCGATTATTTGGAAACTCCAGGTTTACATTGATCACAAACAACACAAAGGACACATTTATTTTACCATAATCAAACATAACCCCTAAGTCCTTAAATACGGTCCCTTGCACCCTTTGTAAGGAAATTTTTCTTTGTTGTAAAATCACTGCAAAAATGAAGACAAAGGAGTGAGCACTCTGTTGATGTGAGAAATTGATGTTGAGAGTTTGAATGTCCAGTCCACCATGGGATCATCAGAAAGTAGCAGGTTCACTCTACCCAGACCTTTACTATAGCAGGCCATCCCTCAAAACTAAGCATCAGAGCAAGATATGGTCTGGTAAGGTGGGGCTAATGAAAATGTCACTCTCAGAAGTTTGTGATGCTATTTGGCTGAAACTGGACTGAAAGTCCATAATTTCAGGAGCTGTCAACACAGACCTCTATGAGTAGCGAGAAAGAAGTTGTTCCTTAAGGTCCATATAAAAGCATGAAAAAGAGCCACTTACAATGTTGGGAAGTTTTATTGTCACCTGACACCAAATAGAACTTATTTCAGACTTCAAAGAGGTTTGTTTGGTGTAAAACGAACACTGCCAACGCCTCAAAAAACACCATACCTACAGTGAAATATGGTGGTGGCAGTATCATGCACTGTTATATCTGCAGGGGCTGGAAACTTGGTCAGAGTTAATAGAAAAAACGATGGACACAAGCATTGCGCGATATTGCAGAATTGTTCCAGTGGGGAGAAGATTCATTTTTCAGCATGATAGTGGCTCTAAGGCCAAAACGTTGGAATGGCTCAAAAACAGAAAAGTGAATGTTTTAGAATGGCCAAGTCAAAGCCCTGATCTGAACCCTGGGTCTATTTGAAATATCACTCATGAAAAATATTGTACATATTTACCCAAAGGATTTACAGCAGTTATTGCAGTAAAAGCTAAAAGTATGTGTAGGGGTCGAATACTTACGCAAACCCTATATTTGAGTTTATTTAAAAAGCTTTGTCTATGGCAATGTATTGTTATCCAGAATATTCTCCAGAATAATGACTTTCACTGTGGTTAAATACCTTTACTAGCCCCTGTTCTTCTTCAGTCTTACCAAACCAAGTACCAAGTAACCAAAACAACCTCGTTAGTTGTGAATGATATGAGTCCCCTTAGAATTAAGACATAGTTTAAAAATCTTAATCAGTTGTTACTGTTGTTTGTGCCAAAAAAAAAAAAAAGAAACTCGTATGTGGACTATGGGGTGATGCAAGAAATAGTAAAATATGGGCCCCGTAAACATGCATTAAAAGAAATACGGTAAAACTTTCATAAATTCTTCATAATTGTTAGAACTGTTTTAAGTATTTTGTAGTTCATTGTTCTATAATTTTTGGTGGATCAGACACTGTTCCCATACACAACAAAACGTGTAAATGCGGGGTGTGGTAATTAATATAATATCTTCTAAAAGTGACAGTAAGTCTGCATTGAAGACTTCTTTCTTCATTTAAACAATATTTCTCGTTCCCCCCAGACAGTTCCTGTGAATGGTTTTTAGTAGGTTGAAAAAAGTGCTCAGTATCTACTGCAAAATGGTTATACACAGCTGGTTTGGAGACTAAAACTATAGAGTGAAAAAATTTACAATCCTGTAGATTAGTTGGTTGTCTTTTAGTTGGTTGACGTTTTCTTTTCAAATATGGTACCACCTCTTGTTTGGTCATGGATGTATTGATGAGTGCTATTTAGGACCCTGCTTTAAGCGCATTCATAATAAATTGAGTAAATCACGAGAACTTGAAGTGTAGACTGTTTTGTGCTAAATTTGATTAAAAGATAGATACCTTGATTAGAACTTTTAAATGCTTGTATTGCTTTTACTTTTTGAAATGGGTGGAATCAACTGAGGGGTGTTTTTCATCTTACCTATGTACGTTTTCTTGTGATACGCCTAACATGCTACACCCATCTTGGGAGGCCCTTCCTAGATTGCCCTCCAGCTGCAAGACGAAACATTTTTGTTTTATTGATTGAAAATAATTAAAGTTGATTAAACTTGTGTGATGAATTTGAATCATACAGCTTGCATGCAGGGTGCCTCCTACACACGTCCAGCATTTACTCAATAGAACTGTTTAAAGTGCTTTTTTTAATGATCTTTTTCCACATATTTAGCGTATGTATATTTGAACCATATTTCTGTTTTTCTTCCAAGTGTGTTTCCATTATTTTACAGGTACATTATAGTGTGTCTGAACTGTTTGGAGTGATCTGCCATATGTTGCAGACACAGCAATCAGTGTTTCCTCTAGGTTTATTTTTCAGGTCAAGTGGTAAAATCTTCTAAGGTAATCGTGTATGGCATCATCAAACATGGGCAGGGCTGGGGGAGTATTGTCACAGTTACAGTGGATACTTTTCACATCATGTGAAATCAAGTTTTACGTTACACATCAATTTTTGGTAAGTTTATTAAGTTATTGGTTTGCATTAACTTGAATAATTCTATGGGAAATTAATTCTTTCCCTCCAAGCATCCAGAAAGGAGAACTCTTGCTGGTTTTCTAATAATACGACACCACGCAAACCTCATGTATTGTATTAGCTGCGGTTCAGGGATACACCACCAAATTCCAACTATATATCCAAGGATATTTCTTTAAGGAGACAGAATTTCTGGAATTAAAGCCTATTGTGACAAAATGCTAAACGCTGCTTCTCCGGCCAAACCAAGTTCGCTTGTGCGACGCACAATTTCACACAGTCACGTCAAGTATCTATTTAGTTTCCAACTTGTGGGGAGCAAATTTTAGCCTCGCAGTTATTTCCTAATTTTTCTCATCCAGGCTAAGCCTATTTAATGGTAGGGGAAACACTGAAATTAGGTTGAACAGCAGCGGAGTTGTCCTTTAAGCGTTTGCATTCAAGACTAAAGCTCTTGCATTCTTAGTAAAAAACTGTCGTTGAATTGCTGTTGACTTGATTTGCGTAACGCACGCCCTTACAAATGCAAATACAAAAAATACACACAACACTAACCTGCTGACAATAACTTCACCTTCTGTCCTTTTTATATAAGAGCAGCTTGCCCTGCTCTCGATCGCACCATGTTTCCGCAGTCTCTGTCCCTCCGTGCTCTTTGTAGAATTAAAGCAAGTAAAATGAACGGCTGAGTCTTCCTGCTGGGGTCTAAACACTAGGGACAGCAGGTAGTGAGCTTAAGGCTCTAACAGCAAACTATACCCGCTGAAAAACACATCTGTGTGGGCTTAAAATGTTATTCACACCGCACTAGACTCGATCCCCGGGTTTCTTATGCCACAATTTCAGCAGGAATTAATGAGGGCCATACTGCTGGCCTAATGAATTCTGCGCATTATAAGCCCCAATATAACCCTTGAGACTATAATGATTATTTGTTAACACTTTAGTTGAACCCTGCATGTCATATATTAATTTATATTAACTTAAAACATAATATTTGAGAACCAGTAACATGGCTGTTATCTTAATGACATGTATGTGACATGGTTAACAATGTTGTGTAGCTTGGTTTAGGCAAAGTGTGAATAATTATTTATTCTGAAGTATGGAAATTAAATATTTGCACCAAATTGCTTTAATGCTACCAAGTACCAAAAAAATCAGTAATTCCATTCTTAGTTTCAGCATTGATGTAGTTGGTCTTATTGGTGTCAGTAAGTTGATAAGCTTTCTCTACACCGTGAGATCTTTACATGTTGTTTCAAAAAATTGATTTTTTCTTTTGCATAATTGGACATGGATGAATGGATATACAGAATCTCAAAATTGAGATTTTTTTATGTCAAAATAATATGAATTTGAACTCTATTTTGATTTGTATGTTTTGTTTTATAAGTTTTGTATCAATAAAAATATTGTTCAGGAATTGGTTTAAAGTTATGCTATTAATATTGAAATGTTTTAAACAATACCCAGCTACATCTGATGTTTCTACACACACATTTGATCATTTTGCTGCAGTATTTATCCCTCTTTCAAGATAAATGTCTCCTCCCAGTGCCCAATAGATTGACATAAATCCATCACCCCACCAGTCCGTATATATGCCCCTGTCCTCTCCCCCTCTCCCCATTACATCTCATCTGTTTCACTTCATCCCTCCATCTTCTTGAGGCAGGATGGACTGGACCTCTTTCGGTAAAGTCTTTATATATATATGCACTATGCATTTTTATCAATATCATAAAATCAGGATATATATTTTCATATATATATATATATATATTAGAATTTGTATTTTTAAATAAGGGAAAACTATAAAAAATGGAGATATAAGTAAGTATGCTGGATAAAACTAAAATGAATTAATAAAAAAGCATTGTGCAGTAAAAAGTGATTTTGTCCTCTGTTACAGTTACAATCAGAAATTACATTAATTACATTAAGACAGGTGAGCTGCTGACGAGCTGCTGAAAATTTTGTTTGTTTGCTTGCTTTTATTTAGACTCAGACAGTCTGGAGGTGCCCCCTCTCACCCCCACCAGCAAAGAGCTGCTTGGGCAGGTGCTCCATGCCACATTTGCCAGCTTCACTCTGGAAAGAAATAGACTTCACTTCCCTCATGGTGCCTTGACTCTTTCAACTTAAATTGATTTGATGAAAAATTCATTCATAAGAGTATTTTCCTTTTATTAATCTTTACAAATCGTGAGATAAACATTGTTCTGCCTCTGTTTGGGACAGACCCCAGGCTGTGGTCGGAGTGGGAAGTGAGCTACTGGTTGGATTGGTGCCAGACTGAGTTTGGGTTGAAAAGTCTGAACCCAGAAATGAGGAACATGCCTGGAAGTAAACTCTGCGCTCTGGACAGAGAAACGTTTCTGGAGCTGATCACTGATTGCACTGCTGGAGAAATTCTATGGGAACATTTAGAGACGATCCGTAAAGGTAAAGACAAGCTCCAGGCCGTTCCTGGATAGTTATTACTGTGGTGTGTGTAAGTGTTGGTATAGGTAATCTACAACATCACGCCTAACAAGCTTTTTACGAAAGCCGTGTTGTTATTTTTGAAAGTTAAAAAGGTTCAATTGTTTCTTCTTGGATTTAAAGATACTTTTATGTTTTTTTAAATAATTTTAAGAGAACAGCTGATTTTTACATGGACTAACAGAAATAGTTGAAAACTGCTACAAATAAAATAAATATACAATAAGGTTTTGTACCAACAGAGGCTAGATGTATGAGGCATATATGTTACATTTGAGCATCCCCAGTAAAATTACATTTTATCAGTGAAAAATAAGTACTCGTCCTTTACAGGGAACACAATGCACACTTTACTGTATATGTTTTGAAATTAACATGTAGGGAAAGCAGAACATAAATTGTGGCCTGTGCAAAGGTTATATGTTACCATCAGCAAATGAAACTAGAAACAGTTTTCAAATTCACAGGAAAAAACATCTTTTTGCATTCTCCATTGAGGGAAATAATCATTTTGACTTAAGAAATCACCAGACATATAATTTGCCCAGGGGTGTTGCATATAACTTTTTATGACCTTGCATCATCTCCCTGGCCAAAAATGAGTTCCTGTCTATTTTACTCCACAAAGTTTGCGCTTCATGTCAGACACAAAACTGATACTCCCACATTCTAGGATGTCAACTGTAGTGAGTCTGTGTGTGTGTGTGTGTGTGTGTGTGTGTGTGTGTGTGTGTGTGTGTGTGTGTGTGTGTCTGTTTCCACGTGTATGATAAAGCACTGGGACGCTCTAAATGTCAAGTAAAATCACCAGATCATTGAAGAGTGGTCTAAAATGTACAGGAGCTCTCAGACTGGTGTAATTACGGACAGGATTAATGCTGTTACTGAGAAAAGGGGAAATGTAACAAAATATTAGAAAAGATATGATGCATGACTTTATAAAGGACATTGTATAAAAATGACGGTGTGTGTGTGTGTGTGTGTGTGTGTGTGTGTGTGTGTGTGTGTGTGTGTGTGTGTGTGTGTGTGTTTTAGAGTGTGAATATGATCACCCTGCCCCTCTGGTCCTCTGTCCTTCACCTGCTCTTTGCCAGCCGCTGCCGGGTCTGGGTAAACCCTCAGTACAAATATTGGTCATGTTATGTTTGGTCAGAACTCATGCATCATCCTTACATGCTCCAGTAAATTTGTTTTCTTGTTTTGTAAACTACTTTTTTAGACAGTTTTGCTGAGAACATATTACATCCAGAGAGGCTGAGCCATAATCCCGCCGGCCACCAAACTGCGGAGAAGGTGAAGCACCTTTCACTGGAACCTGCAGGCCCAATGCTTCAGAACTGTTCTCAAGCTAAACAGGGGGGACCTTTCAGACACACAGAGCCATCAGCATCTGTGTGGCAGTTCAGAAGTGTGGACAAAAATGGTACTTTCTTGATTTTACTTTTACTGTGTCATGATATGAAACATTACTGCACGTCATCATTTTGTATTAAATGCCTAGTAAGTGCATCAGCCTAAAATTACCAGACTTTCCAAAAAAGTCTTCTCTTTGGTGTTTAACTACCATTGATTTGTATGTTTTTTGGTCATTTTACGACTTGCTGAAAGTCCATATAAGCATCCTTAAAACAATGAATGCATCAATAATTGAAAAGGCTAATATTTTTATATGGGGCACTATCACATCATTGTCTGTAACATATTGATCAATTCTGAGATATTACACAAATCCGTCTTAATAACATCCAGTGTTCCTGCTTTTTCTGTGTCTTTATTATGTCAGATTATGCTACTGAAGAGGAATTAGCCTATGAAGAACAGGGAGTGGTCACGTCCTCATGGATCGGCCCAAAACATGGGGTGGAGTTTCAGCAAGGAGAGGGGATCCAACAGGAAGAGGAATCCCTGTGTGAAGAGCTCTTCCTTCCTTCAGCTCATCCTCATATGACTTTTAAAGAGTTTGCCAGTGAGAAAGTAGACATGAGCAGTGCAGTAGTGCCAGCAGCAGTTTTGGCTGGATACACGGGTACAAAAACGTTACAGTTTTCTTCTTTTTCCATCTTTAGTCACATTCATACACTATTTACTTTTGAGAATTTCATTAACTTGTAAATTGTACTTAAGTAGTAAGTGATGGGTCATTTATCATTTAAATAATATGAATATTATGAAAAATGAAAAAAGTTTATTTGAAATTTGAATAATTTAAATGATTGGCACAAATGCCATTATTAAAAGTAAGTTACTCTAAGAATAAATTGAATTAGGATACTTTTGATTATTGTACTTTGGTGGCATTCTTGCATAAAGTACTATTACAATTACAGGTGTGTTGAACGAGCATCAACTAAATATATATGAAATCAGTATATTTCCATACAGATCCCGATGGATCTTTTCTTACATGATACAAATTTGTTAAGATACATTTTTCTTAATGGGGTTTCCCATTTGAGAAGCTGAATTTCTTAATTTCTATTTATTATGCTTTATATTATATTTAGAAATAATACAAAAAGGTGCATACTATATGCTACTATATGCTACCATATACTATATGCTACTATATCCTACTATATACTATATGCTACTATATACTATATGCTACTATATGCTACTATATACTATATGCTACTATATGCTAC
>JBBIGB010317101.1:0-20850 GCA_037577075.1 Alestopetersius hilgendorfi | reverse complement strand
TTATTAAGTACTCGGTATCGGTATCGGCGAGTACTGAAATGCAAGTACTCGTACTCGTACTCGTTTTCCAAAAAAGTTGTATCGGTGCATCCCTAAATAGAATGTACTGCAATAAACTGGTCTTGTTAAGTATAATGTACATTATTTGCCTTGGTTGCTTTAATTTCGGCAACCTCTTTTAGGTAATCCTCAGCATATCCGCGCTTGCTGCCTCACCACGCCTGACGACCTAGTGAATTCTGGTCCAATTTTTAAAATTCTCAAACCAGCCCGACTGGCTTTAAATGGCTCGCCCAATGCCTCGTTCGCCGAAGTGCCTGGGTCTGCGCAAACAGCTCGAGTCTTTTTGCAGATTGTCCTTCACAATCACTTTCTTTGGACACATGGATGGATAAACAAACATTTGCAAAATAACTGTAAGCTAATATGCTCGTAACCCGAATTTTAGCTCTCACCTCAAAACAAAAAATTGCCAGAGAGACGACTCGTATCTCGAAAAACTTGGGACACTTGTAAGTCAAGGTACTACTGTATATTCTGTTGTAATAAACCTTTTTTCATAGCCATGTGTTTATTTCATTTGATGCACAGTTGTCAGACGAAACAAACCTTTTCCATGCACTTCCTGTCACATTTACTGTCTGTGTGCTCATGGCAGGTGTTCATTCTCTTCCCTTATTTAGATGTTTTGAAGTGTTTTGTTTGCTGAGTGGAATTAGATGGCGAGGAGGCCTTTTAGGCCAGTGCTGCCGGTGGCATCTAGGGAACAGAAAGACTATTATAAACGCATGTAGATAAAAGACAGCTGTTGCCTAGCAATCCTGCTTGGACGGGTTCTGCCTATTTTACAGTCACTCTACCCTTATTCAAACAAACCATGGTCACTTTCAACACAAACAAAGATGAAAAAAAGTTGGATCAGATACAAAAATCAGTTTATCACATCAAAGATAATCACTTCAGGTGTATTATTTTCAGTTTAAGTTTCAAAATTGCAAAGTGCGTTGATCTTTAAGGAGAACATTTTCTGTGCTAAAATGAACTACATTTGATTTATCAATGCTTTATTAACTTGTTAGAATGGATGTTATTATGTTCTGAATGGTAATTTCCAAATGAATAAATCACAAGACTAAACTGTCGTAATAATAATCATACAAGAGAATATCAAAGGCTGTTGTAAACTGCTTTTGATCTATAGCGTTACTTGGAAAAAACACATACACAGGAACTGAGACATCTTTTAAAACAAGTTGGTACAGGCCCTTTATCCTCAGCCAAAAAACGCTTTTGGCGGGAATGGCAGGGTACTCTGTTTATGTGTTAAAAGGACAATGCAGTGGCCACAGATGTTCAAACACTTTCTGTGCTTTTGAGTAAAAAAAGCCACAAAGCAATAACATTTCACCACACTTTCGTTATTTGTATTATGCTTAAAACAATGATAAAGAAACATGTGACTCTGGCTGTTATAAAGTAATCTTATTGGTAATATTGTACTTATGTGCTACTACTGATTTGATACCGTTTGTGAGGCCTGCAAGTATGCAGTCATCCATCATTCGAACTCTGGTGGGGGGCTGTATCTCCTGTTATGTATTCGCTGATTAATCGCCCTAGTGACTTTGAACACCCGGTCCTGTTCTGGCCGCAGGTGCTCTGTAAAATGAAGATGAGAACGCGCTGCTCGGCTCAGTGAACGGAAAGTTTTCGATTTAAAACGAAAAGATGGAACCGTTGATAGGAGTATCGCTATCTGTAATTCATGCAGTAAGGAATTTTTGTATCATTGGAGTACATCACGTTTAAAATATCACCTCAACGCAAAGCGTTTAGGAGCAAACTCGGGGGTCTGAGCCATAACACCCCCTGATCCCAGACTTGAGATGCCATGCATATTAACCATTATATTAGTGGGCGACTTTTAAAAATCATTAGTTTCGTGCCCCACCCAATGATTTGTATGAGTGAAACAGGCAAGACGCCACATGCAGCACATGTGGAAAACACTACGCTACAACTCCGTCACACCCCCACCCCCGTTTCAGACCCCCCACATTAAAATGCTTCTGATGTCCATGCTTGTCTGTATGTTGTCTTAAACTGCACCTTTTAGATTGACTTAGTTCTATAACTGTTCTTGCTGTAAATACTTTTTAATAAATGTGTGCAGTAAATTTTGATTCATTAAACAGAGAGCTTGTAATTATTTTTTTTCATCGCTTGACACCTCTTATACATATATAAACGTCTGAAGTGAAACAAACACCGTCTGCGTTTCTCATGAATAGTGTGTGTGTGTGTGTGTGTGTGTATATATATATATTACATGAATAGTATTAGGTATGTATATGTAGTGATCACACCACCCAGATCATCACTCGACATACTTGGTCTCTGATGTCATCGTTTGTCATTATTTTGAATTTTAAGGCATCCTGTGACCTTTATGTCCTGAACCTTTGAAGTTTTCGTCTTTTCATTTGCACCACTGAGATGGACTGACTGTCCATGAATATGTGTCTACAGTTCCTCTTGTCCACATGAGCTTTGTGGTCATTGGATGTTATTTGCTTTTTTTTTTTTTTTTCATTCTACAGCCAATTTCAACATTTAATAACATAGGGCTTATATGTTAATCTCCAGAAGACAGTGCTATTTAGAGTCGAAGAGAAAGAAGTAGGTCTCATTTCTCTTGTGAGGGTATAGTCAAGTGCTCTTTTGGTGGGGTAGACAGGTTGTTTTTCCATGCCTGTCTTATTTCAGCCTGGTACACATGTGTAAGTAGCTTACTTTATTGCTCATTTTAAGACATTTTTCCTTCCAGCTTAATTTGAATATGCAAAAGGTCCTACTACTTTGCCTGACAGCCAAACAAGGGCATTTAGCATTATCCAAGCTGCATTCAAATTTCACCAGACAAATTCAACCACTGTGACATCTGCTTCTGTCTAAACACTTCATTCTTTTAACACGGCATTTCATTTTATTAGTTTGACTTGTTTACTGTTTGACAGTGTTGCATTTATAGCAACACAGTTACTTCAGTTAACAGACATCTATAATCAGAAATCCGTCATTTTTCATTATTCCTTACAAGTCTTTGTTGTTTGTTTTTGCTAGTGAGTGGATATAAATCCATAGAGGGCCAGTATGGGGAGACAATTGAGGTGCCTTGCAGCAAAGGGGAATTCAAGTCTGAGGCCATCTTCTTAGTCAAATGGAAATATGTAAGTTGAGTTCCAGTTAATTTTGCCTACTAAGACCAGAAAGAAAAGAAGTATATTGTTTACTGGAAAGAGTTTATATTTTGTTTATATTTATTTATTCCAACTATTGTGCAAATGCTCTGTTTTTACAAATATATTCTAGGTTGCATGTTTATGGTAACCTCTTTACAAAAAAACATTCATTCTTTTCCACAGACCAAAGCAGACAGCACCACTGGTGACCTGTTAGTGAAATCAGCACAGAATACCACAGTCTTCTCTGATGTGGATTATAAAGACAGAGTCAGCCTTACACCCAACCTCAGTCTACGCATTGCCAGAGCAAAACTGTCTGATGAGAAGACTTTCACCTGTATGGTG
Source organism: Alestopetersius hilgendorfi (assembly GCA_037577075.1). Lineage (NCBI taxonomy): Eukaryota > Metazoa > Chordata > Actinopteri > Characiformes > Alestidae > Alestopetersius > Alestopetersius hilgendorfi. The sequence continues at coordinate 17,260 of JBBIGB010317101.1, read as the reverse complement.
GTCCAGGGTGCAGACATAACGGAGTATCCCGTTCAAGTGATAATTCTGAGTAAGCAAGCTCTGACAACACTCAATATTAAGCCACTTGGATCAGTAAATGTATGTTCATCCATTTAACTATAACATCAAATATTTTGTTCTTCTTCCACAGAGACCCCCTCAGCGCCCACAATCATCAATAAAGCTACGGAATTGGAGATTGGAAAGCTAACAATGGTATGTTGAGTTTATTGATAATATTTCCAAGAACGACACCGATGTGTTGAGAAAGGCTATATTAGGGGTTTTTTTTCTTTTTGTCCACATGGCTATTTGGTTGTTTCCATAGACATACTTAGGTAAATCTCAACGGTTTCCATAAATAGAGATGGCTGGAGGAGACCTATAATGACGTTTTCATCTGTGTAAGGTTTCCTTTTTTCCCCCCAAAAAAACAGCAGAACAAGAACATTTCCAGTTAAAATAAAAGATTATGAAAAATTATGTTGAACTGGTGTTGAAAGCATCCCATCACTTGACATTTTTCTAAAGTAGGAAACATAATTTAACATGGCTACAAACACGAGGACTTGATACTATGAATCCATCCCCCCTCTGTGAAAAAAACATGGGTACTAGAGTTTAAAAGCTCAAAGTAGAGTTTGTAGCATTTCTTCTTGTCTTTGTATAGCTGGGAGAGTGTTCCACCAAAGATGCCAATCCAGCTGCTGACATCACATGGCTCAAGAACAACGTTTCACTCGTGGCTGATGGGAAAGGTACAGAGCATTCAATCCAATATTGAAATGCTGACGGGTCCTGGTTCCACAAAATTAAGTGGTCCGTTCGTCATAAAATGTTCACACAATGTAAAGAGCAGCCACATTTTCAGATATGTTAAGGCATATGATAATTTACAGCTTCAGTATAATGACAATATATAATGACAATAATATACTATGATTTCAGTGATAAAGATCACCACAGCTGTGCAGATAAACAAAACGACTGGCCTCTCATCTACATCCTCTAAGCTCGAGTATGCAGCTGTAAAAGGAGACCTGAATGCTAAGTTTGCATGTGCTGTCCAGCATAGGAGCCTGGTTTCAGACCTAGTGTCTGCCCCTGCAACCTTCGTCATTACCTGTAAGTCTTTTTCCCTGGGCTGAACCTCTTTAAAATAATAATAAAATACTAACCCTGTGATAGTGTGAATAAAATAATTGTACCAATTAAGTATAATGTTTTTGGTAAATTAGTGAGTCATTTTCCACTTGTACAGGTTTTTGTGTAGAAAACACTTATCAGAATTTACTGGCTGGCTGAATTGCATGCGAAACATCTGGAGTGCGGCTATTGAAAGTTGAATGGGCCTTTGTTGGGTACCTCAAGGATATGAGGAAAATTGGCCCTGTTGCTACTCTCAAAAGCTCTGCTCCCCCTGGATTGCACCAAAAACCTCTACTCTGGAGATTAAGAGCCTCTCACTTGCACACTATGACCATCCCTGAAGTGCCCATATCTGTTCAGCCTTGTGCCTTCTATAGCCTTCTATTCTGAGTAAGCCCTCAGATTTAAACCTCTCTTCTCCACAGACCCCACTGAGAAGGTCAGCCTCCAGGTTGTTTCAGCAGGCCCAATCAAGGAAGGAGACAATGTGACCATGAAATGTAAAGCTGATGGAAATCCACCTCCCTCCAGCTATAACTTCCACATCAAGGTAAGCTTTAGCTCGCTCCTTCAGTGGCCTACAGTCCTTTTCTGCTGTCAGGGGTGGAGTGACATCTGCTGACCTTAATGAGACCTGCTAAACATTCCTCTGTCTTCACAGGGAAGGAAAGTGAAAGTGGAAAACTCAGACACTTTCACACTGACAGACATCACACGAGCTAATACTGGAGAATACAAGTGTTCCATGGTGGACAATGATACAGTGGCAGCCTCTGTGAATATTACAGTTATGTGTAAGTCATCATTTCGTCATCAGTCATTTTGATTGAGCCATCTTTGAGGGATACAATGAGAAGATATGCTTTCAAAACACTTTAATTTAATTTTAAACTCAGCTTTATACATCACCCTTAAAGTGTCTCCTGCAGTGCTAGAATGTAAAATATAGTAATCCCCTGCTTTTCGCAGGGGTTACGTTCCAAGAGCACCCGCGTATAGTGAAAAACCGCACTGTTGTGTTTTGGTTAAAAAAATGCATAAAAATTTGTTTTTTTATAGTGTAAACCCTAAATATGCTCCCAGAACACTTTAAATTCACGTTAAACTAAGTTTAATGCATTACCCTTAAATAAAATGTAAAGGTAAATAAATAATCAGAATCAGAAAACTGTATTGCTTAAAAACGATTAGCATTAGCGGTTAGCATTAGCAGCGTGAGGCGAGCGAAAACAAACACTCGTACACAAAAGAAACACTGAAATAACTCTCTCTACCCACATGTTTAGACAGGGCACAGCTTACTAATACTAAATGAACTGAATTTAAAACACTAAAATACCAGGACAAGACACGGATCAGTCATGCTACATGCTGCAGCAGGCTTCTTCTTTGTCTTCTTCTTATGGCGGTTGACCACTTTTTAGTGTACCGATGTTACCCCTGTATAGACTGCACTGTAATTCATGTAAGCAAGTTTTCTATTGTATGTGCTGTCATTGGGCATAAGCAGGATAAATACAATAATAAATTAATTTAATTTACAGCAATAAAACATACAGGACTTTAAGAAGAACAAAATTAAATTAACATTCTTTTACCATACCAAGATGCGCTTTCTGTTCTTTGGACATTACCAAAAACGTATAGGTATATTTTAAATGAAAATGTAGCTGACTTTACATTAACATTTGTGTTACAAATTTGTAAATTATTTTTCTTAATAATTTAGCACTAAAATGCATGAAAAATTACATAATGCCACGAAAAAAGCTGTGACGTTCGGGTCTCGTCTGCTACTTGTCTGCCCCTCGTCCTTGTGCTGGTTGTTTATGTTCGGACATCACAAAAGCAAAAAAAAAAAAAAAAAAAGGCAAACGATATCTGCCCCTTATGTGAATGTGTGGGAGTTTCCACAATCAATTAGTTTGGTTCTGAAACTGCGACTTGTTTAAGCATGGGTTTACTGTGTGTCTATATATATATATATATATAAACTGGAACTTTATATCTCTGTAGATCTGGATGTCAACACCACAAGAGGAAAGATTGTTAAACGTTTAGATGACAGCTTTGAAGCAACTGTAGTAATGACTGCATCTGGAGTTCCACAAGTCACCTGCCTAAAGGTAAAATGAGTCAAGTTTTCAAAATTGTGTTCAAAATTGTATTCAGCTTTCAATTCAAACTTTTGCAGTTCCTAATGACTTAAACTGTGCTTTAGAACAATGCCAAACCGAATGTTCCTCCTAAGTTTGGCAAGTTGAAGTACTCAGACTCTGGAGTGTATGAGTGCGTGGTTTCCATGGATGAACTCATCAAAAAGGCCTCTTTTGAACTGACTGTGCAAGGTAAGTGAAGCTTGCTATGCTTTAACCTTTCAGCTCTATAATACTACTCTATATCATGCTGATATAAATACATTGGTTAGTTTAAAAAATGTTTTCATTACATTAACTGTAATAGAGAATTCCTCTCGTTAAGCTTTGTATGGCATGTAACTTTGAATCCTGTGTAACTGAAGATGTTGGGCCTTGTTGCAGGCGCTCCAGTGATAAACAAGCTATCCAAGCAGCGCAGTAATGACGGCAATTTCAAAATTCTGAGCTGCGAGGCTGAAGGCTCACCCAAACCCACTGTGCAATGGAGCATCAATGGCACTAATGTAAGGGTGAACTCACTAACACTGAATTTACACACCCAGCCACACTCATCAACATGTAGCTTTGACCTTGTAAACGATTGTGTGAGCCTCATTTGTATTAGAGGCTTCAGTAAAGTCAGGGAAGTCTCAAAAAGATTGATATGTTGCAGGGAGCCTTGTAAAGGTGCCCATTTCTGTTCCAGAATACCCTTTCTCAGGTTAAAGCTTCCCTCTGAAACATTAGAATGTATTCAAAGACAGGAAACACATTTCATAAGAGACTAAATGCAAACATATTTCTGGGCTTTTTATTAGGCTCTGCTACAACAGCTGACATGACCACTTAAAGTCTATTTCAGAAATCACAACATAATTTGTACTAACCAAGACATAACTATTTTATTGATACGGTCATAGCGAGCACTACTAATGCTGTTTTGGTTCTTCTTGGACAGAGAACCACAATGAGAATTTGCAGTCCCACTGTCACTGATGCTGTGGACTAATGAATAATGGCCACAGCCATGAGAAAATTTTGTTGAACCATAATACATGAAAAAAAACTGTCTGGACTCTGATCACAATTAAAACTAAAGTCTATGTGTTGGCAGAGGAAGGTGTTGTCAGCCGAATTTGGTGTTATTTATTGAGTGGCAGTAGCCCGTTGGTTTTATGCTGCCCTCAAGTGGTGCTTAGTGGAATCACAGCAATGCTTTGCTAAACGGGTGCTAGGTGCCCACAAACTCTGGAGAACAGTTGACCAATTTTCCAGTAACTGAAAATGAGAGAAGAATTTAAATGTTTTGGAAAATAATTTTAGCAGTCTCTCATTTTCCTTTAGCTGCAAATGAACTGTTAGACAATTTATCAATAATATCAGCATCTGAAAGAACCAAGTTATGTTCAGGATTAGATAAACATTCAAATGGCAGTTCATGGTCAAGAGTATTTTGAATCAGTAATGCTGGGGCACCACTGTGAACACAGTAGCACAAGCAGGTTGGGTGGCATTACAACTGTAAAAAATTATCCTTCAAATGTAAATATGTGTCACTTCTGGCCTGTAGGTGCAGTTGTTTTAGTAGGTGTATAGATTAACATAAGCCTTCTTTCCAACTTGTTTTAAACACTCGAATAATGTTAAACTGGTTACCATGTTTGGTTAACACGCTAACTAGCTAGTTTGACCACATAGGATTAGGGTTATCCTGGCTGGTTTTAAATGTGTTTAGCATTGTTGAGAGAGGTGAATGGGAAGCTGAGATCAAAACAATGAATGGGACCCCAAATGTATGCAAACTGAGTTAAACGTACTACATAAACACTGATAAGAGCCAGTGACAGTTAATAATCCTAGGAAACTAAAAGCTGTAAAGGTTCATCTAGATTTGTCAATAGGTAAATTCATAAGCCCCAATCATTGTTTATCATACTGGCTAGATGACCACTAAAAAGTCCTGAAAAATGCTCTTTAGAAAGGAGCAAGAACTGTGGTTAATTTTGGAGATTGCTTGTATTATTTATCTGCCAGTGACAGTTTTTGTGTTAATTTGAAAGTGAAGTGAAAGTGACCATTCTGTCATACGTGAACAGCACGAAATTCAACCTCTGCATTTAACCCATTCACCAAGTGAACCAGGGGGCAACCAGGAACACAGCACCTGAGGAGCAGTGTGTGGTGACGGTACCTTGCTCAGGGTACCTCAGAGGTGCCTAGTGGTTCCTGATTGCAGGGCGAACGCACTAACCACTAGGCTACCATTGTTATTGGCATTTTGGTGTGTGTGCTATACCATGAAACTAGCCTAACCACAGGGTTAGTGCTGATTGAAATCTTAATGCATGTTCTGCATTGTAATTGCAGGCCACTGAGTCTCCTTATGTAGAAGGGAGGGTCACACACAAAATCACCATCATTCCCAGCGTCAATCTCACAGTCAAGTGCACGGTTTCTAATGATCTAGGCCAGGCCTCAAAGAGCCTTGACGTGTCAACTCGTAAGTATAGTCCCCAGCTTTACAGGTCTTTTATGTCATAAAGCGCTTACACGTTTATGTTGGGTTCATTCTTAAATGGTCTTGGATGGATAAATACTGTAAGTGAATATCTTAATAGATTCAGTTCATTTCTGGTGCCATATCATACTCATGTGATACACATAGTCTTGTAGTTTCTGTTTTAAATCTTTTAACCATCTAGACTGTCCTATAATATTGTCAACAACATTTTTCCCAATTCACAAAGTTGCCATTTCAGAGACACTAGATAATCTTATGACAACAGAAAATTAAGGCTAAGTTTCTTAGTCTTAATTTTCTTCTAGACAAACACCAGCAAAAGTCTGGTCGTCTTTCTGTTTGATAGAATCTACCCAAGGCCATTTGTGCTTCTCCTTTTCTTTCTGTTTCATATTCTTTCTTGGTTTGTCGGGATGCTGGATTCTGTCCTCTGTCTCTGAACACATGTTATCACTTTGCATGCTTTGTAGTGACCTATTCAGCAAGTGCTGCAACTGCCATGCAGGCCATTGGTCTTCCATTAACAGAGCCTTTCGAATAACAACACGGTTTTATTATTTTACTATAACAATTGTACTCTCTGCTTGTAGCCATGGCATTGTTTCAGCATTTTCTGATTGGAGCTTTAGCTCGAAATAGTGACTTGTACGCTTTGGTACTGTATTGTCAATATATCCACAATATGGCACATTATGTCCTAGTTATTCTAGAACATGGGTAGTTGATTTATAGTGGGTTACATATTATTGAATATTCCATAATTATTTTCTGCAAATTTCTAAAACATACACACATTGTATGATGTTGTATCTGATTGCAGTACATGAGGAGGTGGAAATTGGCAAACAAGGTGAGTTCAAGGAGTTTTATAATTACTTTCCTGTCAAACAGCTTATATTGTACCCCTTAACGGACTTCTTTCAATACTGAAATCTGACATCTGCTCACGTAGCATTTCCTTTTTTAAATCAAATGTATTAATATGGAGTTAATAAAATAATAAAATTGTTGTCTGAATTTGATTGTCTTCAACTGTAAGAGCCTTAGTGAGGACAGACATTAATGTTGGATGATTAGTCCTTCTACCTAAAGCTTGGCATTAGGTAATTAAATGCTCTGTGCACACTTTGATAAAGCTGAATGTACTGATTAGAATAAGAGGGTTCTACAACATTTGGACATTTAGAATAGTGTGATAGTGTCTGAGAAATGTACACATGATCTTTGTGTTACTGTTTGAGTTGGTTTGTCAAATATACTGGGTCTTGTGGAATATGAAGTACCTACCCAGCATCCTGACAGAACCTGTTTTACCCATTAACATTTTACATTCATTGTTTTATTACTTTTCCACAATAAAAAAAATATCTGTCTGATTGTTTGCATAAATAACTCTGCTTGCTCCTCTCAGCGTTCATTCTCCAGTCTTTTTTGGCCCTCCAAGCATGTATTGTTAAAGCTTCCGACTTATTATGCTCCTTTGCGTTTCATCAGCAGAGAACTCTACTGGCCAGACGCAAGTAGCAGTAGGAGTCGTCATAGGTGTGATCTTGGCGGCTGTGGCTATTGGTCTGATTTACTGGTTATACATGAAGAGAACCAGGTATCATCATAGATTTAATTTCCTTTGCAACTTGTGGCATTTAGTATAACACAGTTTTTTAGGTTAACTTATGTGCAATTATCTATATTTAACAAGAGGGTTTTGTGTTTGTGAAGTAATCTAGCTTTATCCTTCTTCTCAGGCAAGGCACCTGGAAAACTGGAGAAAAAGAGGACGGATCACTGGAGGAAAGCAAAAAGCTTGAGGAAAACCAGAGTCAAAAAGCAGAGGCATAAACCAAAAAGTATCATTAAAGGTGAGAAAGTGAGAGCGTTTGTCAGAGTTTTGCTGAACATATATTGGCTTGCCTCCTTTGGTCTATATGTGTGCGTGTGTGTGTGTGTGTGTGTGTGTGTGTGTGTGTGTGTGTGTGTGTGTGTGTGTGTGTGTGTGTTTACTGGTTTCATCTGGTTTGTATGTATATGTACTTTGTCTAATACAAATACTAGAAATATTCTACTTTGTTTTATGCACTCGTTTAGCCCACACAGGCTATTAAAAGCATTAATTGCTCAATCTGAATGTACAAGTCCTTTAATTAATTATGGGTTGTGTTTAGTAAATACTGATTTTTCTGCAGTTTAAATTTTGGTGTAATCCAGTGGCTGCTTATTAGGAATTCCGTTTTTTGAAGTAATGTCTGTGTTTTTCAGGAGCAGAGGCAGTATTGTAGCAGACTGAATTACAATCTGCGCAGATGTTTGGAAAACTTATGATAGACGGTCACATTTGCCTGGTGGACCTTGTGTCTCTCCATCCTCCTACCAAGAGGAAGACCATTTAAATGATGTGTGTTGTTGGTTGTGAATCCTCTGGTCTGAGGATTACCTGTAATGTACCTTTTTGGAAACTTGTGTATGTTCAATGTTAATTATGTTGCCTTTCATATTTTTGATTGTTTATGAAAAAAGAATCCATTTGTTTAGCCAAATTACCTCATGTTTCAGAAAACTAGCCTTTCAATTGTGATTTCCATCGCATTTTGGGATAACAAATTCTTCATTTCTGTGCTTCACTCACTTTAATGAAATTACCCTCAGCATCTGTTTAGCCACTACCTTTTTTGTATGTTTTATGCAGTCTATTGAGCACTTGGTCAGTTTTCAGTTATGTCTCAATGAGCAGAGCAACTATTATGAGCAAGCTTTTTGAGCTGTATGTCTGTCAAAACCATACTGAGTATAGATATGTTTTCATGAAGATTCACTTCTACTAGTTTGATATATACAGCCCCCACTTTTAAAAGGGTGTACTGACTCGACCTGTGTTAGACTTTCTGTTTAGTTAGAATGTCAGAAACTGCTGTTTTCTTGCAATTGTGTAATTCACCTGAAATCTGCCCTCTGGATGAAAAGGCCTAAATGAATATGTTTGAACTATTTAACTTTCCTGTTTACTTGAGGCTTTGTTTAAGAACGAAATGTGAATATTTCAGAATTGAACTGCAAAACTGTACCTGTTTAGAACGTTATCAAAGAAGTGCTAAAAAATATTACCTAATCCTGTGTGTACATTTAGTTGAGATTCTTGTGCAGTGGAACCAAACTAATCTAGCATTAAAGCATAAATGCATTAAAGCTGTAAATATTGCTAAGGTTTTGTTATTTATATTGTTAAAGTTTGGGTTTAACCAGCTATGTTTCATCACTCTGTTGCTTTAATACATTTTTTCATAAAAACTGCTTTTGCAAGCCAGAGTTCGGCATGTTGTTGCAGGCTGTGAAATTGTGATTCTCTCATCTGCCTCTCTTCTGTCTGTAATTGGTGCTTTGTATGCCAAAATCCACTTCTTGTTTCTATTTGCATTAAGCTACCAGTGAGACCAAAGAGAGTGACTGCAGCCATGCAAGTATTGTAAATAATGACCATTGTATTTTTGTTTTGTTTTTTTACTTTTGTTTAAATAAAGTACTTTTGTTTAAATAAGCATTTTAAGGCATTCACTTTATTTAAAGAGCCCATATCCTAAATATTTGTAGCATTTGTTCTTATTGTTCTAATAATTGTATACTTCGGAAATGGTTTAATTTATTATATGACCACTTTCCAACTGCTCTTTATCCCTTTGAACTGTTTTCTTTTGTGCCTGTAAAGCTAATATATATAAAGGCGCATGGCTGTGATTTGCTGCCCTATAATCTGCCTAATTCTAGGCTGAAAACAATAGGCTAAACTGATACAGGCTTCATGTTACATTGATTATTTCATGATACATTGATTACTTAATTCAAATGGAACCTTTCGAGGGGAGGGATGGATTTAGCAGCAAGTGAAACAGTTCTTGAAGTTGATGTGATGTCTAGACTGGGTTTGAGCAGCTCCAAAGCTACAGGCCTTTTGGGGTAGCAGGGTTCCATGATGCAAAGTGACCCCTTACGATCACGTGTGAACGTGCCACAGCCAGTGAGAACAACGTGAAATTCTTTCTCTGCATTTTATCCATTCAGCAAGTGAAGCAGTGGGCAGCCAACAATAGGGGGCGACCGGGAGCAGTATGTGGAAACCACTGAAAGAACCTCGGTGGTGTCGCTAGCAGTCCTGGGATTGAAATGTCAAGTCCTGGGATTCACCATAGACATAAGGGATTCACTACCTTCTAATCACATGGGCACCTCCTTAAACCCCAGGCCATCAGCTGTGGTTGATACCTACCAAAAGTGGTCCAAGGAAGGGTAACTGGTGAAATGGTAACAGGGTTATGGATGCCTACGGCTCTCTGATGTGTGTGGGGGGAGCGAACTTTAGCCCATCTGGTCTGATTCCTCAGAAGAGCTACTGTAGCACAGACATCTGCTGCCTACAACAGAAAGGTGTCAGAACACACAATCCGTCACAAACAAGCTGTTGTAGCAGTATGATGCTCTGGGCAGAGTTCTGAAGGGAAACCTTGGCATTCATGTAGATGTTACTTTCAACACATACCACATACCTAAACATTGTTGCAGACCACATAGACCACCTGTTCACGGCAACAATATTCACTAATGGCAGTGGCTTCTTTCGGCAGGAAAATGTGCCCTATCAAAATGCAAAACTTGCCAAATCTGTGGGATGTGCTGGACTAATACCATCTACTAATCCCACATATGGGAACTATGGTTGATTAGAATTAATTGGTCATAAAACTCACTAAAACCAACTGATATACATATAATATATCTTCACATACAGCCTAGAGCAGATTAGCAGAAGCTATAAAGAGTGTTTCAGCCCAGACTGTTTTCTGAATGAGCCACAGTGGAGAGCTGCCAACCGCACAGAGCTCAATTCAATTATCATTGAATGAATCATACATATTATACAAACACAGAATATGTTGGTATACTATGTATAAATGTATACTATGTTGGAAAATGATCATGTAAAAATAAATTGGACCACATAAAATGTTGTGAGAGAGCAATAAACTGCAAGATACAAGAAAAAGTTTTGTTTTCCCACATGACAGGCTCTTTTACATTTATATACAGTGCGGGATTTATTTTTCTGAAATTAGAGTTTAGATAAACCACTGACAGAAAAAGACAGACTCTACAAGGACTACTGAAATGTGTTTATTTTAAACCCGATGTATTGCTGCATGATGAAAAATGAATGAGAATTCTTGAAAACTGACTTCAATGAGGGGGAAAGATCAGCCACTAACAGGAAAAATGCATTAGATGTTATAGGACCATGCAAAGCTGTGTCACATAAACTGTGCTAAAAGGAAGAGGCTTTTGGACCGAAATGCTGAAAAGCGCCGAACAGATGCTGGTGTATGAAGAAACAGTACATGTAATTCTCTGTTCAGCTCATTGGTTTTCTTCACTCTGTACTGTAGAGCTACACGTCGCTGTCCGTGGTGCTATACAGTTTAATCTTTTAGCAGCAGCTGAACAAGGGAGTTTTTAACACTATCTAAATGAGAGGAATGCAGACAAAAGACAAAGACAAATATCTATAATTAACACAGAAAGAGCTTGTTAATGTTTCTGGATGGTAAGAAAACTTGCTGTATGTTCCTTCAGCATTCCTGCCCCTGATAATAGCTGTAAAAACCTCAGTGTATATTTTAGTGTTACTGCAGTTTGTATTTAGTAATATCCTTAGTTTATCTAGTTTGGCTTTAGCATTATCTTTAGTTTTACATTAATATTTATTGAGCAAGATCCTCAGTTTTCTTCAGTAAGTAATTAACTGTGTCTTTACGTTTACTTAAGTAGAAATGTAGTATTATATAAGTTATATAAGTTAAGAAAGAACTTAACATCCTCAGTGAAGAAGACACAAGAAAAGGTAAAACGATAAACAATAGTTCAGCACAGTGACAAAAACATTATTCTAACAAGTAACACTGATATTGCTGTTTATAAAGATTTAGTGTACTGGACCAGAAGATCTGTGATCCAGAATGACTTATGAAAGTGGCTTAGTGTAAATGCAATAAAAATAAATGCAATTAAATAGCAGCAGATGAAAAGATAATGAGATAAACATTTAATAAAATTGAGTTTATTCATAAATAAACCAGCTTAGTTGTAGTTTGCAAAAATCTGATTCAGAACAGATTAATTACTTAAAATCTTAAAATGATCATCTACAGAACAGGCAGGAATTAAAAGCATATCAACAAGTAATGTAAAGGTACATTTTAATCATAAAGTAAAGCTGTAAGTTAAAAGATTGTGTAAAGTAGTAAATGGTAGTAAAGTTAGTATTAGGTAAAGTAGTAAATTATAGTCAATTTAAAGTATTAACTAAAGTGTGAGAAGTTTGTAAATTATTAAGTGAAATAGTAGACATTTGTAAAGTATTATGTAAAGCTTCAAATAGCAGTCAAGTTAAAGTAATGTAGTGAAGTTGTCAAGTTAAGGTATTTAGTGTGTACTCTTCAGTCTCATTGAATAACCGTCATCTCTGTTTTCAACCATCATTCCTACATCCATGTATCCTTCTGCTTGATTTTACTTAAATATTAATTTAACAATAATTTTAATTTTCCTTCAATATAAATTCTGCAGTACCTTAAGATTTACTCGAGTATAAAAGTATAGCTGTGAGAAGATATTACGTGTATTTAATGTTGAAAAAAGGTCACCTACAGAAAAAGGAAGAATTAACGTCTTAATGTAAAAGAATATTGAAAAGTAGCGAATAAGTACATTGAGAAGTGAAAGTACAGTTAAACCATTGAGTTGAAGTTTGTAATGTATTAAGTAAAGTAGTAAATGGTTGTAAAGTTGAAAAGTTAGTATTTAGTGTGTACTCTCCAGACTCGCTGAGTAACGGTCATCTCTGTTTTCAACCGTCATTCCTGCATCCGGGTACCCTTCTGCTTGATTGACAGTTTCCATGGCAACAGTACAGGCTGTCGCCATTTTGTCGGTGACTTTTTTTTTTTTACCTTTCAAATGTTTTCTCTTCCCGCCGGAGGAACCCAGTCGGAGACTCTTACGGGTGACAACTCGGTAGGGTTGGGTGTTTAGTCCGTGTCCAGGCTGAGAGAGCACGGGGACGGACACTCCGGAGTGAGGGGAGCGGGTTTATTGGGTCCGAACCTCCGGCCGGTCCGCAGCGCGGGGCTGGAGCCAGCGCCATTTTGTGAAAACTAACAAAAATCTAATGTTGGAGGGGGAAAGGGTGCTATTTTTTTATATACCTGTTCATTTCTGCAGTAGAATATTCCGTAGCTGTTAACTGCGAGCCGTGTGGTGTGTTAAATTCCGTGCTCCGTCCAGAACCAGAGGGAGAGTGAAGGTGGGCTCCTCTCCTGAGCAGCTCGAACCGAGCTAGCTGTTTTAGCATCACCCGTTAAACTCCGCTAGGAGGATAACCAGCTCGATCACTTACAAAAACAACGACCCTGCAGGTCAGTCCGGTCATGGCTGCTTCACCAAGAACAGAAAACAAACCTAATTTACCATTTTGATTCCTGTTGGCTGCGATAAACACATTCATCTCGATAGCCAGCTAGCTGATTTCGCTACACCTGGATCGGACATTTGGCTAACCTTACAGAAGCTGGATCAGTGGCTCTACCTTACTAGATCGGAGACTTTAAATGAAGATCACACCATCAAAGGTACGCTTTCTTTAAACCTATATGTAATGTGTAATGTGCTATAAAACAAAGCTGGTTTGGACCATTCAACGTTGGTTAGCTCACAGTTAGCTCACTAGCTTGTTGCTAACCTGACAATCGTCTTGGCCTTCAAACTAAAGTTGCTGGATTTGTAGGAATACAGGCGTAGGTTATTCCATCAGTTAGGAGATATATTCTAGCAACATATCTTGTTGTCACTCGAGAAAATGTGTAATATTCAGACCAGTATTTTCTCTAGTGATTCAACGTCTCAATTTAGTCAGGTTAGCTGGCTGCTAGGTCAGACTGACAGGGTTAGCAGCACTGGATCATCACATCACATTGAACGGAAAAACTGTCAGGCTTGTGCTTTTTTAGTCAACGTTGTTATTCCGTGAAGAAGAGAGAGCTCAGTTTGGTTATTAGTAGTTTAGTTTTTACGATGTCATTGTCAATATGTGGCTGTCCGTTACTAAGCCAGTGTTTTAACTGGGTTTGACATCATCCCTCTCGTTCTCGTTTCCATTGAGACCAACGTTAGGACAGACAGCAAACTGTATTTTCCAGTCGTGCTGTTTTTCGTCATGTTTTTAGAGAAACAGTCAAATATGTATATCTAATGAAGGACGCGTGCTGGTTAGATCAGTTGTGATTCACCACCATGACTTAGTTGGTTTGTTTCTGGTATGTAAGATTGTACAGTCCTTTAGCTAGATATAGAATATATCATAGCTTGTTCTGTTGTTCTGGTTATGAAGAATGTTAAATATTATTCTTTACAGTAAAACCAGCTAGTTGTTCACCTAACAATGACCGTTTAAGATGTGCATATCTGTGGCCCAATTCAGTTGCATTAATGGATTTTGCAGGCCTTTAAATCATAAGTCGCAGTGTGATAATCAAATGTTTCGCAGGCTAGTACTTGAGGACCCCACAAATTATCCACATTTTGCTTGATTCCAGCTCTCAACACACCTGATCCAGGTAATGAAGAACACTTGATACCTGGGTCAGGTGTGTTGGAAGCAAAAATGTGGATTGCCTGTTCATCCCTGGGGTCAAGAGTGGGAAAGACCGTTTTAAGGAAAGGGGTTATTTTTCTCTCTTTTCCAGATATTGTTACATAGTACCTTTGATCTTGATGAGACACATAAGACCTTTGCAACAAGTGTGGATTGTGGTGTCTGGCCATTCTTGCTCTCGTAGTATTGTTCCAGTTCTGATCTGTGATTGTCAGGTTGATAAACATCTTTAGAATTATTGTGTAATGGATTAAAAAGAAACTCTTTTGAGGGGAAGAACCAGAGCTGAGCCAGAATCTGTTTAGAGCACCCCTGCCACATTCAGTGATATCAGGAGTATTATGCATGTTTTTGTGGCAAGTAAGATTAGACTGTACTTTAATGAGAATTTACTGTACCTGACAGAAGGTTTACAGAAATGCAGATCAGTTTTAGGCCTCTGCCTTGCTGCATTCTTGGGAGGACGTGGATTTAAAGGATAATGATTAATGGATAATTAAACATTTGTTTTGTAGTAGTGTAATCTTTTTTTCACTCATTAGTAAGTGAACATCTGAATAAGCACTGGAAACGACTTCTGAGACAGTTGTTAAAGCTTTCGACTTTCTGTGACCTATAAATCCTATGGTTTGAAGATTTGTGAATTATAATATGAGGACCTGCATCTTTTTGAAGCTTTCAACAATTGAACTATGTGTTGCTTTGGAATATTGTCCTGTGTGTTTAGGACACTTCTAATATTGTGAGAATGAGGGATGGACTAAAGTTTGTCTTATACTAGATCCCTCCCTTTTAGTTCTCAGGAGAGTCACAACCTTTAGCCATTTTCAGACATTTTTTGTGAAACTGTTCTGTTTATAGCTTCTACTTTACATTTCCTTTTATCAGTCACATCTTCCTCTCCCATAAACCTCCTACTAGGCCCACCTCTTTTCCTCTTCCCTGGCAGCTTCATCCTCAGACTCCTTCTTACAACATACTTCCAACATTTCTCCTCAGCACATGTCCAAACCAACACAATCTTGCATTTCTGACTTTTCCTCCAAAACTTGAGCTGTCCCTCTAGTAAACTCATTCCTGATCCTGTCCATCCTCATCAATCCTAGCGCAAACCTTAACATTTTCAACTCTGCCAACTCCAGCTTTGCTTCCTGTCTTTTCGTCAGTGCCGCTGTCTCCAAACCATCAAACCAGACAACACAGCTGGTCTCACTACCTTCTTGTACACCTTCCCTTTCTGGAGCTGCACAAGCCGGTGAATTTCTAAGTGCCAGTCCCAAGCCCAGGGGAGGGTTACGTCAGGAAAGGCATCCGGTGTAAAACTTTGCCAAATCAAATATGTGGACAACCAGATGAAATGTATTGATTAGCCTTTTCAATACCAACAAAACACCACAGAGTTTTACTTGTGCACTTTAACATCAATATCGGATGTTTCAAATGAGCAGTTCTGTGGGTCGCTGGATGAATCAATGTGCTCACATGATCCAGCAAATGTGCTTTTGTCTTTAGAAGTTTATAATATCCAGAGTTCACCAGTCTCTTGAATTGGTTTGTTTATATTATGAGGCAGCATGTGACAAGGTAACTCCAATAGTGCAATTGTGGTGTGAAATAAAATCTTTGACTGAATGTTTTTTGAATCTTTAGAGCTTCTGGAGGTGGCGATTGTGGTGCTTATGATTAATTCTGCAAGTTTTCATTTTCTTATGAGCTGTGTGATTAGAAAGAACATGCTCATGACTTTAGCAGTTTACTCTTGATTCAGTCAGTGGAGCAAAAATTTGACCATTCAGATTAAAAGTTATGGCTGAGCAGTAATATTTATTATGATAGGATACTGGATATAAATGGCACTTTTTTGTGCATCTTGAATGTGATGTAATCTGCTTCTTTGACTTAAGTTATTTCACAACGTTCCACCATATCTTGTCCAAACAGGCCATATCTGCAACTTACAATTTCAGTGTGTGTGTGTTCTTTAGCACAATAACACTATTGTCAGTATGCTTATTTTAAGATGGTTAGAAAAAGTCTTCAAAAAGTATGTAATTTATATTTAAGTATGACGGGATTGGTTCAGTTGAATTGAATCATGGTGCACTTGCTGTGTTGGTTTAGTTTATTGGCAGATTGGAAAATGGCAAGTATTATCAGCAACTTTACATGCACTTCATGGTACTAAGGTTGTGATATGGTACGGGGACACGATTTGGTAAAATTTTAAGTCTGCAGTAATGCAATAATAATACTACAGTAATACTTGTTGGTTATTACACACTTCTCACTATTTGGTTTGATTCTTGATATTCTTGACAGTTTAGTTGGCATCACAATATAACAGAGAAAAACAGCTTTAAATTTGTTTGAAGAAAATTGCAAGATCTGAAAACATATTTTTATTGGAATTAATAGTAATTTTAATTCAATAAATGTGAACAATCCACTAGAAGTATTTGAATGGAATTAAGTATTTTTGAAAATCACTCTTTTACAAAAATTTCACCAATATAAGGGAAATATCTAGCCATATGCATTTTGTGACATTTTCATTCAGCAACAGCCTCTTTCAGCACATCAGCTGATTGCTCACTCGAGTGGTTTACAAATTGGTCATGTATGAAGAACTGTTTTTCTTAAATGTCCCCTGTATCAGTCATGTTGTGTGGTATGACTATAACAAATCTAGGGATGCACCGATCGATCGGCCACCGATCGAAAACGGCCGATTTTTGGCCTGATCGGCCGATCACTCACACGTAT
>JBBIGB010317037.1:0-10395 GCA_037577075.1 Alestopetersius hilgendorfi | reverse complement strand
ACAGAGACAGACAGAGAGAGACAGAGAGACAGACAGAGAGAGAAAGAGAGAGAGAGAGAGAGAGAGAGAGAGAGAGACAGACAGAGAGAGAGAGAGGGAAAGAGAGGGAGAGAGACAGAGATAGAGAGAGAGAGACAGAGACAGACAGAGAGAGAGAGAGAGAGAGAGACAGAGACAGACAGAGAGGGAGAGAAGGAGAGAGGGAAAGAGAGAGAGAAGAGTTTTTAATTTCAATTAGAACAAACAGATATAAAAAAGAAATGTCATGAAGTAATTTCAGAAACAAACTGATATTGACAGAAAAAAAAAGAAATTTATACTTTCCGGAAGAAACACACATCACTATAAAAATGTATATAATCTTAATGATAATAACAATAATTACGCTTAGTAAAACGACTCACTCATAACATTAGACTGAACTGAACTGATTAATCTGGGGACATTGGAGACATAGAGTCACAGTCAGAGACAGCATGAGACACACAGGGAGACGTCCAGGGAAAAACACTCTATTTTCAATAGAATTCTAAATATAAAACAGACAAAACAGGCAGGGACAGCCTTTCGAACATAACAGCCTTTTGAACATATTTTTAGATGTGTATGTAAGAACGTTTAGATCTCTGATCTGATTAGATCTGTACTTCTCTGCTCTGGCAGAAAGGAAGAGGAGCAGCATGGGAAATATTAATCAGACTAGAACTCATGATTTAAATACTGTAAATCAGAGTGTGACTCAGACTGAACAATCCTGCAGCTCCAGCACACGCATCTCAGAAAAAGTAGCACAAATACCTGCATTCTCAGCAAACACACACACACACACACACACACACACACACACACACACACACACACACAGGAAAGCTTCTGTTCTTCAGAGACATGCTCCATATTTTTTGCTCAGTCATCTAACCTTCTTTTTCATACATTGACCAAAGAGTGTATGGAATGTTCCAAAGTAAGATCCATTCTGATCCAAACAGCTCTAAGAGTGCAGGTGCATATGGCCCTAATATACTTCCATACATGATTTCTAACAAAAGTAAAACCTGTGCGTTTTCAACCAGACTAACATAGTGAGCTGCTGAGAACAGGATGAGGATGAGGGAGCTAGAAACAGACCTATTACTTCTTTTCTTTATGAAGTTGTTTTGGATCTATTCATAGACCCCAGCAACTCACTGCCGTCTGACAATTACTGTACAGGGAGGGACTGAGTCATATTGACTCCTGCCATGGTTGACATTTTTGTGAGAGACTATCAACTCCTCAACTATATCAGTGCGCTAAATTCATAAGAACAAGAGGGTTACGATAGTGACTCAGCAAAAAAAGGTCATGTGGAGGTAAGGAGAGAGAGTGATTCTTTTAATGACCAGGCAAGAATGTGCTTTCACTGCAAGCACTAAATAATTAAGCCTTGTGTGACGGGATTGTTATTGAGGATTGAGTCTGCATGCTACAGAGCAGCTAAAGAGCATGGGGATATGTGAAGGACTTTTCTCCACATTCATTGAAATGATTGCTGACCACGTGTGTGCATGTGCCTGTGGGTCTATTGCAGGCACAATAATGGGCAACACTGCTTTGTTTTTCAGTTTTGTTGTAGCTGAAGCCTAAAAGGGGCTGAAATATTTGCTGTTCATCTGGAATTAAATCTCTTGGGTGCAGGCCACAGTGTGCTCCAACACAAAGACTTACAGTAACGTTTTAGTTTCAAAGCTTGGGGTAGTGAAGTCAGTTTGAAAACGTTGTGTTTGTATGTGCTTTCTTACTACTGGAGGCCATGACATACAATCATCTACGATCCAACCGAAGGGGGACATGAATAAATAACCATATACAAACAACCAAGCACACACAAACGCACACCTTTAGCAGCTCACATGAAGAAGGGAGACTATTAAACTGATGGTAAACTCATCACTGTGTGCATGCTGCTTATGTCCATAACATTATCCTACTGTGGGAGGAAAACATGCCTGATAATATCAGAAAGAAACATTTGCTCAACCAAACGCAACATACATTGTACAAATAACTAAATGTGCATGTGCTTGTTCTCTGTAAAATAGTTCCTGATGATTAAATGTTCATGTGACAGTGTTCCTGCAGTTTTAGACAGGTGCTGTGCCTTTATAACACCAGCCGTTTTGCCTGAGCTGAGGTAAAAGATGTGGTTTTAAAATAGAGGGTTTAGGGACGGTCAAGGTAATAAAAGTATGTCATAGTGATTTAAAATCAGTTCAGTTGTACACAATGTGGTTTTACCAATACTGTGTACTGAAGCTTCGTATTATGTGGTACTTCTTTAAACGAGACAATGCTTCTTTACATTTGCACAGCTCATTCACGAGAACTGTTCTTTGAAAAGGTTATTTAGGAAACCAAAAGTAGTTCCCCTATAGCAGAGGCCCCTCCACACCCTGCAAACTTAACGTTTTACTCGCCGTTTTTTACACACCTTGATTAGTTAGTTGGATCAGATGTGTTGGCAGCTTGACATTCCAGCATCTAATACAATAAAACATGCCAAGCAGGGGGGCCTCCAGGTCCATTGGGAGCCACTCTTCTATGGCAACAGTCCAGAGAACACTTTGTGGATCACTTTGTGATCAACAGGCTCAACTGTCATTCACAAAAATGCTTCTTTCATGATATCACACCTTAAAAACTTTATTGGTACCTTATTTTTAAACTGATGAGGCAGACGAGTACATGTACGCGCAATCACACACCCACACGCACACACATACATATAGACTGATGTCCTGGCTGAATGACAAATTCAATAACAAATTATTGAATTCCACAGCCCAGAAAAGATATTACTGAATGACATCATCTTGTGTCACTTCAGTCCACTTCCGGTCATCCAGTGCTGCTCAGGAGCACACACACTATTGCTCGAACCCATGCAGCCACATGGAAGTCTATTCTTCAAAAACAGGTTCATATATACACAGAAAGTCATATACCAGTCCACAACATACCTCAGAATCTTAATTGTGCTCCCACAACACAGCAGGTCACCACTGCATCACAGACATTACTAAACACATTCTTTTTTGTGTGGACAAAAGAATGCAAGAAATAATCAGTGATCAATTTTGGTCACCATGCACCTGTGCATGTGCAAGCAACAAAGCGAGACAGAGTGCATGTGTGTGTCACTCACCCTGCTGTAAGTGTATCTCTTGGTCTGAGACATGCTGCTCCAGTGTAGTCGTTGATGATTCCCTGCCCTCCTCTAGACAGAAATATTGTCTCTACCTCTCTTGTTCTCTCCGCCTCCCTCCCCTCTCTTCCATCACATATCCCTCTGCCTCTTCCCTCTGTCCATTTACAAGCACAGACTGAAACTTGCTGTCTAGTGCAGATTCAGGAGAGCAGAGCCAGCTCCAGGAGAGGTCCAGCAGCACTGCCAGTCCAGAGGTGAGCAGAGAATAAGCCGACAGCCGTTTGAGATGGTGTGTGTGTGTGTGTGTGTGTGTGTGTGTGTGTGTGTGTGTGTGTGTGTGCTGATGTGTCAGTTCAGCTGGCTCAATGCATGTGAGACCTATCAAAGCAAGGATGGACAGTGCATATGTATGTACATGTGTGTGAGCTCGTGTATGCCTTTGACTGGTGCTGAGTGTGTGGAGACCAATGCTACTGCGCTAGTGTCTGTGCTGCTTTCTGCAGGAGAGCCACAGAGATAAGGCTGGGTCCTAAAGCCCTCCAGAACAATCAGGGCAGCAGAATACATTATTTGCTGATAGATATCATGATACTAGTCTCCACAATACTAGTCCTGGAGTGGGACTTGTGTTTAGCTGTGATGGGTTATGTTATGAGTTCAGTTTATCCTTTTGAATTTTCTGAACGGTAGCATGTCATGGTGTACTGAGAGACATTCAAGTGTGTTCAAATACAAAGAACTGATCATTGGTAACCCTCGTAACATAGGAGTGCTATTACTATTACCACACAAACACTGTGCTCTGCAAACAGTGGGTTTTTGTTGGGGTTTTTTTGCAGTTTTGTGGTCTTAACACAGCTTATTCAGCAATACGAGTGCAAGCTGCATTCTGAGTGTTGCAACTAAAAGCGCTGTTGTTCAAATCAAGCCAAGCCTTGCTGTTTCCAGCGATAGTAGGTTTTTCCCTGGTTGACACTCACAGCAGACCAACGGTTTGTTGTACACGGCCGTGTCACATTTAGTACTTTCTAGCCACGACACATAATTTGTCTAAGAGACCAGAAAACAGAGGCCTGACAGCCATGCATCACATTTAACCATGCATATTCATCCAGCACTAGTGACGGGGCCGTAAGACATTACATTAGACAAAGCAAGTGAAGTGAAGAATAGAGATGAACCGACTCATTTATCTGAAGAGACGTCATATTGCTGCATGAACATGAACATTGCAGGACTATACTTCTGGCTAAGGGATAAACACAGTAATAACTAAGTAATAAACAATAATCAGTCACAGCCTAGAATATGCAGGCTTTCTGGTGGAATATCAAAATTACATTGTACCCAAAACATGTTAATTGTAAGGTAAAGGTAGAGCAATATTTCATTCAAGTGAAGTGATCAGCAAAATCAAACTATTACAGGTCATTATATCTCTAATCCTGACTGATTTGAAATAAACTGGCAATGCTACTGAACAAAGAGCCATTTGGGAATGTAATGAGTCGGCTCCTCTTGGTGAGCTGAGCCAAATGATGTGACTCACTGAAAGGAGCCGGAATTCACATCACTCTTTCATTGGTATTCAGGCTCCCATGTTGTTAGCGTAGCTAAGAGTGAATATGTTTGACAGTGTGGGTCTCTTTAAGAGAGCCGGAGGAAGGCAGCCTCTCTATTCAGTCTCTCTTCTTCTGTAGGCCTTTTTCAATGTGACGCAGCTTTTAACAAAAAGCCAAAGAGAGAGAGAGTACAGAGATCCATGTGCACCCTCAACTGACCACAGTGCACACACACAGAGGATTAACGCTCTTTATGAGCTAAAACTGCACTGCAGCGCTCTCTGTTTGATTCTTTATTTACAGTTTCTGCATGTAAAGCAAATACTGATCGCTGGTACACACTCACTATTCACACCCGGGCAGGAGAGTCTATATCAGCACAATACATTTTGGATTTATTCTGTTTGTGTCAGTTAGTATAGTAGCAGATCAGCCACAGCATTAAAACTACTTTAAGGAATGGCATTGATAATCTAGTGAGATATATTTGGCAGTAAGTTAACAGTCAGTTTGTGAAGTTGATGTGTTGAAAGCAGGAAAATGGGACTTTGGTAAGGGCCAATCTGTGATGGCTAGAGCATCTCCAAAATCACAGTTCTTGTCTGGTGTTCCTGGTTTGCAGCTGTAAGTACCTACTTAAAGAGGTTCAGGGAAGGACAGTCCATGAACATGCAAAAAGGCCACCATTATTCTGCTGGAACTTGCTAGCAGAGGTTGTAGGTTACACACATTTTGAGACCCCTAAATGTTTACTGTACTCCGCTGCCCCCTTGAGGTCAAAGAGGGAGCTTACACGTGGTCTATACAACATCCTATTTCAGCTTAGCTTGGAGGTAAATAATGGACTGCAAACTCACAAATAAAACGAATAATTGCTTCCATAGTTATAAATATGTATATATGTGCAGTTGTACAGCTGGTCACTAGGCTGTAATGCAAAAGGTGGCTGAAAATACACCTGTCACCTTAAACACTAAATTATTAAAGAAATAATAGTAAACGAACAGTGCAAGATTTGCCAGCCAAACTTTTGCCACTCATTACAGGCCACACCCCTCGACACCCACTTCCTCAAATCCAAACAAAAAAAAAAAACCCCACCACGAATCCATTCTGTCCATCAGTCTGCCCACCCAGCCAACGCCTATACACATCACACTGTCTTCAGTCTCTCCAGAAAAACACATCAAACTAACCGGGGTAGCGAAGCCACGGACTGTATTTCTAGCTCTTTATTTAAAAACATGCGTTGCAACTTACCGCGTTATTTTATTGTGTATGTGTGTGTATGTTATGCTGGCCGTGTGTGCTGTTTCCCATGTAGCGTGGATCTGACTGCTTCCTGATGATGCGCAACGTCAGAGCCGGAGTAAAACGAACCGACCACTGAGGTGCGAGGGTCTGCCGGGGGCTTCAGACGCGCACTGATCACGAGAGGAAAAAAAACGCCCTGAGGATTTTGAGGACATTGAGTCCGGCTCAGTATGTTTTCTTGATATCAATGGCAGGGTGGGGGTCCGGCTTGGTTCAGGTCAGGTGCAGAAAGGGTTGGTCCAGAAGTGGCATAGTATGTATAACTCACAGAAACAGGTCGGATCAGGTCACAGAGTAAATATTTTAGAAGGTTGGGAGAGGGGTCATAAAATACACTGCCCCCAAATCTTTAGAGCGACCTATTATATATGGTGGCATTTACTGAGCTCTGACTAAAAAAAATGTACAGGATGTGATTGGGGTGGGGTCATCATCACTTTGAGGGAGAAATTTATTTTGAAAACAGCAATTTATTAATAAAACATCGACAGCAAGTACATAATAATAATAGTAATGATAATAATAGTAATAATAAGAAGAAGAAGAAGAAGAAGAAGAAGAAAAAGAAGAAGAAGAAGAAGGCATCACTTTGTGCACAGCTGATCAATCCTGGAGATCAGAATCAGAAAACTTTTTTTAATTCTGAACGAAATTGCTTATGGTATGACTGACCAGACACAAAAAACAAGAACAATGAATATAAAGTCTAAATACACCAAATAAAAATCTGTAGAAAAAAACTATATAAAACACACTATACTATACCCAATGCTGGTTAGAGGTGCACTGTTGCTCCTAATAGAAATATGTCTATAAGTAATATTGAGATAAGTAGTGATATTAACAGCCCACAGAGCATCCCACAAAGCTTAGGTCTAACCGGCTAAGAACTAATCTGAGAACTAATCACCTAACATCAAAACCTGACCGCTTGTGTCTGAATGTAACCACAAACCCACAGCAATGTTCTAATATCAAAGCTTTCTCAGTAGAGAACAAACTGGTACTGCAACAAAGCAGGAACGAGCTCTCTAATAACACTCTAAACATGTGTTTACCGATGTTTGGGTACACAGTATAGTTAACGACTTTTCATGGGTTTGAACTGTAATTATTAAGAAGATCAAAAAAGCTCCCCTCAACCCATGATCGGTTCACTGTATGATCAGTTCTTGGATGCAGTTCAGTTCTTCTTGCTGCATTAGAATATTAACAGCTGTCATCACACTTAACCTTACATGCATATTTAAACACCAAGAAGTTGATCAGTCTGGCAGAAAGTGATGGCCACACAAATTCCTCCTCTCTGTGGAATCCCAGACTGTGGTAGAGTTTATGAGCATCCGACTGTACCAGAGAGGTGAAGAGTACCACCCTGTCCACTTTGTGACTGGCTGCAAACCTCAGGGCAGTCCAACACAGTGCCTTAGCAAGGCCTTGACCCCG
Organism: Alestopetersius hilgendorfi; assembly: GCA_037577075.1. Classification (NCBI taxonomy): domain Eukaryota; kingdom Metazoa; phylum Chordata; class Actinopteri; order Characiformes; family Alestidae; genus Alestopetersius; species Alestopetersius hilgendorfi. The sequence goes on along the minus strand of JBBIGB010317037.1, from coordinate 2,886 downwards.
AGCCTCCTTCTTCACAGAGATCCGTTTCAGCTCCCAGGCTCCAGGCTCCTCCACGCATGGCAATAAGGCCACTGTGCCAACTATGGAGTCCTTAACCTCTGCTACCCAAAAGCAACTAATCTGGTCTGATTGCATATATGAGACGTGAATGTCCTGCAGGTCTTCTCGGAGTCCGAGTCGTATTTCCTGTTCAAAGAAATACTGGACAGCCCACCGGCCAGCCATCAGGACGCAGCCGAGACACAGCAGAGAGGCCAAGAACGAGCCGGAGAGCAGAAAAAAGAGTAGGAAGAGAACGAAAAGCACAGTTTGAACCCAGCGTTGCTTCAGAGTCAGGTTACACACAGCACCTACATGCTCTCTGAACCCAGCAGAATACAGTTCCCGCACAGCAGTGTAGTCGGAGTCCTGATACTCCCGGATCTGATACCACATCTGAGAGACCAGAAAACAAGAAATAAGTTCATTTATCCAGAAGGAAATTCTGGTGTCATTAGCATGCTCAGTGCAACAAAAAAATAAAAGAATAAAATATGAGACAATAGAACAAATAGACAACAAACTGTAAAGTGTAACAAATAACAGTGTAACTCAGCCATTGCTGTCTGTAAAGATTTAGTGTACCAGCAGATCAATTAAGCAAAACGACTACTGCAGTGGCTACTGCAATAAAAATAAACTCAATAAAATAACAGCAGGTAACAAGATTAACAATTAATAATATTTGATCAATTCACAGATTAAACAGTAATTTTGTATATTGCTCAAATCTGATTCAGGACAGAATAAAGATCTAAAACTTTAAAAGTCCCCTGACAGAACGAGGAGGAATTATCCAGTCTCATGGCCACAGCTTTTCCTGTGGTGTTCAGTCCTGCATTTTGAGTCTTTTGCTGTGTGTGCTCCAATGACTGCAGAGATAAAGAATAAATGACAATATGTTACAAATCAGCTTACCATTACACAGGTTTTGATTCAACTGACTGCCTTTTCCTAGTATAATTAGCCAGTAACTAATCATCTACCTCCTGGGCTGAGTGAATATCACTGTTCAGCAGTGGCAGTGTTTCTAGAAGCAGTAAGCACATGCGCAGAAAAGGAAGCATCAGACTTGAAATTTCCTGTTTTTTATTCACATGATCTTGTTATTCCCAGGCTGCCTGAGCACAGTCAGTCAACCACAAAACTAAAGATTTAGTCAAATGGAAGAGCTTCTATTTAGGCCTCATTATAGTAACAACACAGTCAAAAATATTTACAGAACAAAAAAGTTTTATATACAAAAAAGGTAACCCAAAGGAACGATGAACTGCATGCAGTGTGCCTGTTATGCAAAATCCAGCACAGAAATTTACCGTCACTCTTACTGTAAAGAGGTTTTGTTTGAAATCATACACATGACATTTCAATTTGCATATAAGGTGGAAAGTCCTGTTTTAGGTGGTGGATGCAAACTCGACCGCAGGCAGATACACCCTATCACCATCTCTCTACAGACCCCCTTGTTCAAGATACAGCAGTATTAAAAAAGACAAGAGTTTGAGAGATACACAAGAAAATAACAAATTTACACTGCATATGAATTAAAATACATGTTTACGAACTGAAGCTGAATTTTAAGCTTATATTTCTAATCTTGTTCCATACTTGTCTTTCCTTCTTGGCTGCTGCAAGTCAAGCATGTACTTGATCACCGTAAATTTAGTTATAGAAGATAACAGCTCAGGAGCAGCAAACTCCCTGACCTTCTTGTAACCCACAGACTCGAAGAGCCTCTGAGCATCTGTCTGGACACTCGAGGTGTACAGCACCAGAGCAGGACAGCCCTGTTTGCGAGCAAAGTCTGCCACAGTGCGGCAGAGTGCTTTGGCGATACCCTGGCCCCTGTGGGAGTGTTTCACCGAAATCCTCTTGAGCTCCAGACAGTCGTCATCCTGCTTTGCAGGGAGGCACGCGACCATGCCCACCACACGGCCCTGACTCTCAGCCACCCAGAAACAGGAGTTGTGCTGCTCCAGGTAGGTCTGACGAATGTTGCTGAAGTCCCTGTGCATGGCGTTGTGGACGAAGCTGGAGAAGATGTAGAAGATTAGCAGCAGGCATGCAGTCAGGAGTAGAAAGACTGCCAGCACGGGTAGCAGGAGAGACTTGGAGCTGACCAGCAGAAAACAGAACCCACAAGCCAGCAGCATCTGGGTACGTCTCTGCTTCAACAAGCACAAGTAGAAGTTTGGGATGTGTTCCCTCATACCAAGGGTGAAGATGTCCTTCACATACATCTCATCATCATCCACATAGCGGCGGATCTGTACGTGAGCCATTACCTTCAAACCAAACACCCACAGCACCACCAATTACACACTGTAACGATAAAGCACAGACTTGAATGAAGATAAAATGGCAACACTGAGTCTTTTTTTTTATCAACACCTCTAATTGAAGTGAGAGAGCAAATATATTTATAACGAACTATATATGAAGCTGTTGCTACAAAGATCAGCTTCTTTTTACAATGCATCCAAACTAGCCCGGAAGCAACTGCAATGCATTGGTCAACATCAACAATAAAATTGCAGTCTATTAAAAAAAACAAGAAATATATAACTTATATATTTCTTATATGACTTACCAGCTCTGTTTGATAAGTTAGTTGTGTTCAACTTCAGCACAGGAATAGCTCAGGCAGTGCTCAAAAGCTAACTATGGATGCAAATGATGGACAAGCAAAGCAAGAAATTTGCAAATGACTACCCAGTAGTTGTGGGCTGTTTACACTATTTATATATTACTCTGGTAACTGTTCACACTATTTATATATTACTCTGGTCACTGTTTACACTGTTTATATATTACTCTGGTCACTCTGTTAATTACTCTGTTTACATT